>JAVQKC010138366.1:0-12248 GCA_036025475.1 Philypnodon macrostomus
ATGTGGGTTAAGTGTCTTGCCCAGGGACACAACGACAGTGTACGCTCGGACGGGGGCTCGAACCACCAACCCTCTGGTCGAGGGGCGAGCGCCTACCCCACTGCACCACTGCCGCCCCAGGTGACACCCTTATCCCACAGTAGCAGGGTTTCCCCAGTGTGCAGAGTTCCTTGGGTTACTGAAGCCACACACTACTTGAACAAGTCACAACTCTGGGTGTACCTGCTTAGGCAAATGGACCGAGGGCATACATCTGGTGGACTGTGGTCTGCTGTTTACTGGATGTTTGTGGGCTGTGGCTTTGTCTTCTACCCATTAGAGTGTTCGGTGTTCGCCGGCTGGCCCTATACGGTAAACCGGCCACTCCTGAGGGCACCACGGCCACAGAAACCCCTGAGGGCTGTGGGATAGATGAGGGAAGGAGGAAGCGGAAGTGTGGGCTGTTCAGGCATGCCTCTGAGCATACATGCATGTAGTAGAGGACATATCATCGTGGTATGATATTCAGCATGTGTGTGCTCAGGGTCACTGACCATCCATCTTGTCAAAGTGAAGTCGCCTGCCGCACTGCCCAGATAACTTCTCCTCCTCTGGCCAAGCGCTGCTATCAGGTTCCCCCATGTGGTTCTGCTTAGACCGCTGGGGCTTAGGCTGTAGTTTGCAGACAGGGTTTAAGCCACAAAGCTACAAGGCCCATGCACTGGATGTACAACACTGTGGTATTCACCTTATTCCCCATGTTAATGATACCTGAACCTCAGGGTCATAGTGTAATTCCACAATCATTCAGAAATATCAGGTAAAAAGACATTACATATTCAGGACAATAATTCTTATGTTTCATGAGGGGAAAAATATAAATAAACAAAAAATACAGAGGCCCAATAATATTTTTTTATGTGACTGAGGATGGGACAAAATCACTGTAGCTCAATATACATGACTATAATATGTGCAGGGAAATGGTTTCATGTTGGGATTATTTGTGTGTTTAATTCAGGTTTAGAATCCGTTTAGTCATGATTTAGTTTTGGTTTAGCTATGGTTTACTCCAGGTTTACCGTAGTGCCGGTAAATAATGTTTTAGACTTTATTTACTCCTGGTTTAGATGTTATACTATCAGATTACATTTATGAAAAAACATTAACAAAGACTAACGTACAGACCTCTGAAACCTCAGTGCTTTGTACAACCATGAGCTGCCTTTTACTCACAGACTGTCCTACACAGTGTCACCCCATCCCGTCCACTTTCACTCTATATCACTATTTTTATTGATGAGGGCTGACAGCGCCCAATTCCAATAGAGCCGGGGACATCTGATACGCACACTCCACCCTTAAAACCCAGAAGGGAACTAAGACGTACCTCTCCTCTCTCTGTCCTGAGTCGCCAGTCTATAACAGCAGGCCCTAATTTCTCCTTCCAGTCATGGAATATGATAATTTTCTTATTTGCAAGAAATATCAATTGCTCAAGACGGACACATAATCATTGGGGAGGAAAGGAGAAGCTACCTGTGTAATGTGCTTAAGAGGCTAACCCATTTAGCCACAGGCGCTGTTTGAAAATGAGAAAGTGCTGATGGTCAAAATCAATTTTCTCTGTGTCCAAATTACTCCCTGACCGGCTTAGGATTTCACCTAAATGGCCAAACCTTAAAACACTGATACTAATTCTATCATATTAGAGGCCGGTCATAGTTGCAGTTATTGCTAATGCTATTTTGCTGTATTTATTGACGTAGCAAGATGACTCGAAGGCCGGAGAACAGAGCTCTCTTTCTGCCTATATGATTATGTGCATAGAACATGGCCTATAGCAGTCCCTCAACAATTATTGCAATGTACAATCAACAAAGTAAGCTTTCACAATTTTACTTCTCAGAAGAAGTACATAAAATGAGTTCATGTGTATGTCTTAATGAGTACTTAAACACAGATTTTTTTGTATATATAAGTATATGAATCTGACTTTGGGTTATTGCTCTTTTACCCAAAGCTACAAAACAGTTTAAGACTGACAGGTCAAACTTTCCATGACACTGGGACATTGTGACTGTGATTCCTCCTTCTACCAAACAGCTCTGGTCAGGACTATAGATCTGTGGATTTGGGGTCAGGTTGGCTTGTGGCCGTGCAGCGTCCACCTGGTCTAGCCACATCATAAACAACAGCTGTGGATCAGGGCTGCTGCTGTATCAACATGGCCACACTGGCCACTGGCTGGAGCCACACATAGGTATTATATCCACCAGACTTCCTGCGGCAGCTCAGCCCCAACACAGAGACCATAGTCCAGAAAGTCAGAGTCCGGCCTTTACACCAGGATACAGCACAGGAACCTGCCAAAATGGAGTTTAAGAAAGAAACATTTTATCCCATTTCGTGGTAGGAATCAACAGTAAAATATAAGATGATTGTTATTTTAGAATGGTGGCAGAATTTTACTGAATTTGCCTCAAAGATCAGCGGCCAACGTGCAAAAGAAGAAATTATTCATTTTTGTAACCCACAAATACAACATTCCATAGACCATCATCATAAGGGTTCAGTAAAGCAAATGATTGTAAGTTCTGCACTCCCTAAATGCAACGATATAATCCAGGATTTGAATTAAAGGTTTTACGGAAAGCTCTGTGCCCTGGATTGATGTAATAGCCTATTCTGTGGTGAAGATTAGTTTTACGTCACACCTAACACACTCTATAATTGTTAGCTTTTAGGCTCACTTCACTGGTGGATGGGTCACCTGTGTTGGATGTAGCTTCTCTGTGTATTTACAATTATTCACACATACAGTATTTCCATCTCAAAGCTAATTCCCAGGATGTGACATTGCATAGGCCACATTAGAGTATCTATGTTGAACGTTATCTCTTCGCCCCTGTCCCATGGCCATGATAACGTCAGGTCAGCCTAATAACCTTTGTCAGCTCTTTAGGCGTGAAGAAGGTATATTGTAACCATTTGGGCAGAAACGGGCCCGGCTTTCCCGATATTGACTCGAACGCGGCGCGGGAGAAGGAGGGGAGGCGTGGAATAAAGTGACACTAATGGAGCACTGATGACAAAACAAGGCGCGCACAGGGACCACTTTCTACCGTTTTTAATTCTTAATGTTGTCGCCTCGGGTTTCAGCATGTCTTAGGTCCCGGGCAGCTGCTTGTATCCCGGACGGATCTGGCGTGAGGATTAGGATTTCTCGGTGAGGAAATGGTCACATGATTTACTGTTGCTGGAGAGGCGCTACAGGTGCTAGCGTACGGGGCGGGGGGATAGAACACTACAAAAAATGAATATCAAGAAGAGTTCAAATTACATTCATTCAGACAATTAATCTTGATTTGAGGGTGGTTTTAAATAGTTTAATAGTTATTTATTTACGGAATTGCTGGGGTGCAGGAGACATCAACAACATTCTATAGCACTATACATTTTAATGGGGGGGGGGGGGGGGGGTGACTGTTGTTGCAGATTTTTTGTGGGGTTGGATAGATATAGGGGGTAGTGGACCTGGTCAATAATAATATAGGCATACATTTTTTTTAAATTACAATTTGTGAATTTTTTGGGGGCATATTTGTTATAAAAATCCCATACAGTTAATACTTAATTCTGGCTCCTGCCCCCCATCTGAGGGTATGACATCATCATATTCTAGAACCTGAAACCCAGCAATAGGCATATATTATTTGACTCTAGGTCTGACAAGTAAATACATTTGCATTACTGTAGTTAAAACGACTCAAATTTGGGCCATTTAATGAATCTAGATATTCCTTTTTTGCAGTGCGCTCCCTCGTCCCGCTCTGGAATCAGCCCGGTCGTGACTGGGCCCAGAGACAAGAGTGTCACCCTATACTTTGAAAACACACTTTGATGGCAATTAAATATTAATACGGCGAATCATAGCCTGAGAGCTGTATCCACATTACACGGGAGCATGCAAATCGCTCCAATCAGTGAGCCAACTGAAATAGCATCTGGAGTGCTGTATAAATAAGTCCAGGTTATCTTTAATATCATTAGTATGGACTCAACTAACTGTGGAATGAAAATATAACACAAAACTGGGAAGGAATTACTGTAATTGTCATGATTGTTTAAATTTACATGTGACCTGTAGCCTAGTAATCATTAGAATTTTTAATACTTTCACTTTGCCAATCTTAACAAAAAACATATGATAATGCTGATTTTGTTATGATCTTGACTAGATAATGTAAAAGTCAATATATCAAAATGAGAAGAATGCATCCTTCCCGTGTGACTGTGGGTTCTCGCTAGGTATACCGGCTTACACCACCGCCCAAAGACATGTGTTAGGAGGACTGGTGACTTAAAAAATGTCACAGTTCTGCAATTAACTGGTCGCTGTTCTGGGTGCACCCCGCCTAAGGCCCATAGCTGCTGGGTTAAATTCAAGAAGCTAAATGAGAAGATTGCAGTTGAGTAGACACAGATTCTCATCCAGAAACAATCATCTGCCTTTTCTCTTGGTTTGCTCCATAATCATCTTAGTTTCCTCCCAATAGAAAAACATCCTTCGTTCCTTCTTGCCCGTGTCTGTCAGCAATTCTGTGTGGGCCTGGACTCTGGAGTCTGCGGCCAAAAATATCCCCCGACGGCTCCTCTAGGATGGGACCAGCCGCAGCGACCACAGGCACACAGCCCTAAAAATACATTACGATTACTCTGTTACATTTTCTATAAAACTGTGTCTGCACAATACTTTGTACTTCTACTCCAGTAATTTTAAATAAACAATACTTAATGTATAAATGACAACAACCCTGCCTATCCCTTAAAGCTGTTTTCCAGAGTTTTGACTGACTACCCGGCTGATAGTGTGTAGACATGTGACAGAAACTACTCAAAACTGCTCAAAAACAGGGTCATTTTAAGCATTTTTTAAACAATTTTCTAACAATGTCAATGACAATTATTTTATCTGGACTAGACCTTTAATTTATTTATTAGCACTACAAAAAAGTATGTACTGTATGCCTAGAACAGAATAGGTGTGTCCAAACAATAGCGCCGTTTATTTACTTTCAAATTCAAATTGATATCCAGACATGGGCCTGGAGACAAAAGTCTTATTCTGGCTGGAGTGCATATCCAGTTGGTAGTGTGGCGTGGGAGAAAGATATTAAAGTCCATAAAGCTGTCATGGCCGTGTGATTGATGGCACTGTGGATGGCGCTGGCTGATAACGATCGTCACGTCACTCACTCCCAACTATTATCATTGCAATCTAATGAGAGCGAGAAGTGAGAAAGTACGTGTTTAATTGCAGTGTATTGTTTAATGAAGATGTGTAATTAGACTGCATTCCTCTGCCGCCGGGTGCCATGCCAGCTCCAGAGTAACTTGGGCGGCTGCTCGATGTGTGGGCACCATTTCTTACACATTCCTCCTGCCAACAGTCACAGCAACAAGCCCAGGCCAAATCATATGATGTGTTTGTGTGTATGCAAAGTGTGTTGTGTAAATATGTGTTGTTCTTGTTTGTGTATTACAAGTGTCATTTTGCAGCCTAATTTTAAGAGTGTGTGCATGTGCAAACCACTGGCAAACCCGCCTGCGGTGCTGTGTACACAAGTGAAGGTATTCTGGCGGAGGTTGTGAGGTGGGTGGGGGGTTATGCCAGTGCTGAATGAAGCATTTAGTGTGGACAGTTAAAAATATCCTGCGTGGACCCTGCTGAAGCTAATGCCGATCTGGAGGAGCCTCCGTAAGCTGCTCACGCCACACACACTTCACATCAAGCACTTATTTGAGGCCTGATCTGGGCTGTGGCAAGAATGCCAAGCCTGATATAAGATAATGGTTAACCAAAGCTATGAGTACAAGCCTGGGAGTGCTCCCACACATGAAGGCATGTGGGTTATTTATGGGCACGCACCGAGTCGTTTGATATTCAAAAGTAAACAAGACCTTATCGCTGCGTACTGCTGAAAGACATGGTGTTTTATCTATAGACTAAATGATATTAGAGACAGTGAACAGATTTATAGGTCTGTGGATCAGCACTGATAATTTTTCAAGACCTATCATGCAAGGATGGAAGAAGTACCACAAACTATTACTTAAGAAGTCATCAAATACTCTACACTGCATTAAAAAGTATTCAATGTAAAAATAAATACATTTACTGGCTCCCGCTACCAGTTGACTGGATTGGTGTTCAGACAAAAACTCCATTATATAAAAGTTAACTGTTCCTTTTGTCCCCCCCTGACCCCTAAACCTACAGCAGTATCACACCCAGGACTATACGAGAAAATCTACACCACAAACTCTGACTAAAGTGATCTAGTTACTTTCAACCTTTGTTACCACATATGAATTAAAAGTTAGCTGCAGTTAGAAGTTTAGGCAGTTTATTTCCCATTGCCTCAGATCACATACGTCGCAAATGAAACAACTTAATTTCACCGATTCAATCCACCCATTGAATGATTCAAGTCGGAGATAAATGGAGAGCTGTTTGCATGTCGCTGAAAGGCTTCCTCTCATTTATTGATAGCATTACAGTAATATAGGTGTTTACGATAGGTGTGGGGCTTATTCAGAGTTAATAAAACATTCTCTTTCCCTATGTAATGAAGCACGCAGTTGGACATAAGTGCTTTTTGTTTGTTCTGTTTGGTCTCCAGTGTGTGAGAGCACCATTAACTTGAGAAACATTTTTACCAGTGGTTTGTGAAAGCATTGTCTGAAATGTACATGAGGCAGGCAGGCAGCATCAGACCAGTCAACAACGCTCTGAAAAGTAGCTCAAAGTAGCATTAGCATTAGTAGCATTATTTACATTGGCTTGCTTTAAAATATTTACTTTACAGCACGGTATTACAGATATGGTAATAGTAATGCATGGGTTTTATATAGCGATTTTCTCAACACTCAAAGACGCTTTACATTTACATTATTCATTCACTCCTCAGTCACACTCAGTGGCGGTAAGCTAGCAGCTGCCCTGGGGCACACTGACAGAGGCGTGGCTGCCATTCTACGCCTACGGCCCCTGTGACCATCACCAAACACCAATCACACAAGTGTCATGCGATTGGGCGGGGATCCGAACCGGTGACCCAGCTTGACCGCTTACACACTGCGCCACTGCCCCAATAGTATAGTAATAGTATGGTAATAAACAGGTAATAATATAGTAACTGTAATTAATTAATTAAGTAATTTCTAAGTAATATACCAACCCAACCCCCTTACCTTAACGATATTTTACCCATAATTATCTATATTGTATAAATCTATATTTTTACCATGTTATATACATTATTTAAGGTAGATAAATAGAAATTACTAATTAACCATAATTACTATATTAATACTATTACCACATTATTACTGTGCTGTAAATTGCAACCATTAATTGTTCCCTCAATATGTATAAAATATTTATTATTTTTAGGGGTTTGTCCTGAAGTAGGCGACAGAGTTCTGGGAGAAAGTGTGGACTAATGTCTCGAGGGTGGCTTAGTGGAAGGGATATGGCTAACAAAATATAAAACAGAACAGTGTTTTTGTGATAAATTTGATAATGTTTCCCTTGGGCTTCCAGGAGCCATACAGATTGGGCTGAGTGCAGAGTGAATGACAGAGCTTCAAAAAGCGGCTATTTAAAAAGTCTCATTTAACGGGACCCTCCAAACAGCCAAACCGCTTCAAACGCCTGCCAAACAAGATCCACATTGTTCAGTGGCATGCCCCAAGTGGCCATAACCCAAGCACGAGCCCATAAACAACTTCTAATTGGGGTAATTATCATATAATTTAAAAAATATGTTTTAATATATGGTCTATCCTTTTATTTACCCAGAGTGAAGTGGAAACAAGAGTAAAGCTCAGTAAGTCAGTTCACAATTTTCATTATGTAAAGTATACTCAATGCTTTGTGAGATAAGCTAAATAGACTAATGGAAAAATAAATGTCCAGAAATCAATGTCGTTTTCTGATGTGTTTTGGAGCACGCTGTGACTACTGATGCATACAGGAAACTGGTGGAGTGTTTCACAAAAACGGTTTCCTTCCTGAATGAAGGTACGAGCGCCGCTGAGGTGTGGGAGAGGAGGAGAGGTCACGGCCAACAAAGAAGCTCTTGAGGAAGATTTGTCAGCTCCTCCCTTCAAATTGTGAGCTGCAGAGGAGACTAAATAAACCATGGTTCAGACTGCCGACTCCTGTCCTTATCAATACTGCCTCTCTGGTTCTTTACAGGGCAAATATGATGTTTTTTTTTTAAGGTTTTTCAATATATAATTTCCTTAGTGTAGTCATTCACATTCCCCTCGGCCTCACTCACTACAGCCGGTGCAAACAATATAAAGAAGTAAAAGGTAGGGTTTCTTTACCTATGTAGAAAAATAAGCTTCTGGGAAGGTCAGTGCCTCAGTATACAGGTTTACTCAAAAATGTGACATGAAACTTAAAACTCTGGATTTTTGACAGAGAGACAACATGATAGAAAACTCAGATTATTTACCAGAATAGCGCTCCTTTAACATAAAACTCAACAGCTGAAGTGGCTGATATGGTGGATACCCTGTACCACAGTCACAACACACAGGAATGCACAGTATGTTTAGTTTAAATGCCACCTTATTGGCAGGCTTATGTGGATTGGCACAAATTCAATAAAAACATGCAAATGAGACAATAGTACAGTGAGGTCTGGTCATGTTTGCTCTTGTCTAATGAGGTGGGAGCTGTGGTTACGATCACAAACACCTATTACATAAATACTACACCAACCAATGTGGGTTTTAAGCAAGAGCTCCAGGGAGAACATTTCTCACTGTTGATAAGTTTGAATTCAACTGTTGTTATTATTAGGAAAATAATTTATATATTAGTGACGCACATATATGAAATGTCTTGGCCGATACCAATTCCGATATTTCCATTACCAATTTGGCCGATACCGATTGCGATACCGATATTCTTTAAACAGTCCGCTATGTCTTTTGAAACTAAGAAATCATCATAGAAATAACAGCTTTATTGCATTTATTAATATATATTTTTTATTGGATTGTGTGAACCTGAATTTAGACTTTCGCAATTGTCTTTTCTTACTCTGTTTCTAAACCTAAATATTAGAAATTAGCCTTTAAGAACAACAGATTAACATTGTCCATCAGTACAGGCCGGTCCCGATAACAGTCAAAATTGTAAATATGGGCCGATATATCTGCGAATCACTAGTAAATACTATATGTATGTAGGTTGGTTTTGACTTTCAGCTACAAGGGGTCACAAGCCTGGGAAATGGAGAGGGTTGAGTCATGAAAGGTACCATGTGAAAAACTAATGCAAATCACCCACAAGGAGGCAGATGGTTTAGCCAAAGAAAAGCACAAGATGTTGTTGCCTGTAGCATTATGAGCTCTAAGCTAATGATGCAGCTGCACTATTACATTTTGAACTTTCCTGGGGTGATCATCACTAATTCTTAATTGTGTAAATAGAACATGGTGGGTCACAGCTTACTCGATCATTGAAAGAAACATATAAAACTCAAATGATAAGTAGCTGCCAGGAAGTACTTCATGGTTGAATTGACATCATTCACAGTAATGTGGAGCCACCACTGTGTCGCCACATAGACCAGATCAAACCAAATTTGTGTCTGTTACGCAGTGCCAGAATGAGGCTTAAATGAGTTTCAGTCATCAGCTTCCTAGAGGGAAAATGTTTGTGGAAAAAGTGGCAAAGATAGACATCAGAGTTCAAGAAAATGAAGCAGGAAAAATCCAATTGCTGCATGCATCTTTTTCAAGAGTAAACCTGTCAGCAGGGTTTTTTGTGATTGTTCTCACGTCAAGCTCCCTTTGGCCAGAGTAAAACCTGAAAGTATTTCTGTGCCAATTCAAACTTCAAACCTGGTAATCTTATGCAGCAGAGACAAAGCATGCAGGTAGTGGGGAAAAGATTATTGTTCTGGAAATTATCACATTGGTTGTGGCAATGTAATATTGAAAACAAAACATTCTTTAATGCTTTGTCCAGTTCAAGTGAGTTTGATTTGCCACTGTGACCCTGGGATCACATCACCAGTCTCAAAGCAAGTTTGCTCCTCATTAGAAAAGAGAGAAATGATGGAGTGAGAGGGGGCTATGAAGGGGAAACTGAGAAATAAAGATAAATGGCACAATGAGGACTAGAGAGAGGGAACAGGCAAGAGTGAAAGTGTGTTTGGTTGATGTGAGCCAAATGACAGGCACTGGGACACCAATGTGAAAACTTAATGGCTCTGGCCTCTGAAGTGGGCCTCCTGCTCAAATGAAAAGCTTGTGGAGCCGGCTCTGGTGATGGATGAAGCGCGGCGCTCACTGGGCCCTGACAGATTCTGGGAACGAGTCGCGGCGTCTGCGGAGCTGATAAAGAAATAAAAGAGAGAGCCAGCACTATGCCTTTCATTCAGAGGTGATGGAGGCTCCCCACTGCCAGACAGCATCTATATACAAAACACCAACATCATATCTCTGCTTGAGTTGAATGGATCAATATGCACAAAGGTTTGTTAATGGTTCATTTTGTAATGATGGTACTATGAACACCGAGAACAGTCATAATAACACAATTATCACAGACAATACCTACAATAAAATGATAATATTAAATACTTACATTGCTACTTCAATGACACAGTGACCACTGACTAGTGACCAATGATCATTGACTGGGGACAAATAACCACCTATCTGTGTTTTGGTGCCACCAATGATGACCAGTATAAAATAGGACATTGTTTTTATGTGATTCAAGATAATGCACAAGTGGGACACGTGGCCATGACCTGGGAGTCTATATCAGCCTGTTCATAAGATGCCTTTTTACCAAAATGACATCACTGGAGTCAAGGCAGAGGTGAGGGGGGCCATATGGTGATCATAAGCCTCTCCTGACTAACCTAACTTTTGATCGCTGTGGTTTTCTTTGTGTAGTTTATCTTCTCTGCCACTTCCACGTGTTTGTGCTCATCTGCTGTTGCCACTAAAATGTTTTTTATTGCTTTAGGTTTGAGATCAATCACCCTGGACCAAATCAATGTGCCGCCTCACATCTCTCACATTCTTCATAAAGAGCTTTCAATGATTGTACTGGATCAGTTGTCTTTTTAGACCATACACAGATTGACTTTGGCTTCAGAGGATTGTACTGTGAGTTTAGTCAAGTGGCTTGTGGTGGCTGACTCCATACGCCGGGACCTGTGACCTCTAATTAACACCCCTCTCCCCTTGAACTCTATCATTTCCCAAAAGTGATTCAATACTATCAGAAGAAGCGCCATAGTCCCAGCTAAGGTCGAGACTTCTAACACTACAATAACATGGAAGCATAAGAACTACATTGATCTGTTCAGCTGGTGTTTATTTCAAATTCCTGTTAGGATCTATGCACCTCATTGATTTCAACATCTCCTCTGATTAGGCAATTGAGAGGAACACACTAGCATCCAATAGGTTTGATCAGGGAGACTTATCCCACAGGAAGGATGTATATACTGTGTCTAGTCTATATTGTTTGATCAAACTTTAAAAAAAAAAAGGTTTCTGTATTTTTGGTTTTGGTAAGTTTGTTGTCTTTGTTGTCTGAGAAGTGATACGATAAAGTTGTTTTTTGGTGAAATTTTAGAAGAAATTCACCAAAAATAATAACATCCAGAAACTTCAATCATCTATAGTGCACATCATATGCAACAGTATTTGGTTGAACTTTACATCATGGTAATAACAGTGTGTAAAATGTAGTAAAAAAATGTGGTAATAATAATAATAGTAATAATAATAAAGCGTTAATAAAGCAAGGTGCATATCGGCGACACGTCCCCATGCGTCTGCCCCATACGTCTGCCCCATATGTCTGCCCCATATGTCTGCCACAACTGGCACCAACGGGCACCTTACAGGCATTGTGTGATTTCTAAGGGATTTTATATTGTTAATGAGCAACTAAGAAGCCTTGCCCCCAAACCATGACAAACATGGGAAGGGTCTATTTGACTTTTTTAATTTGTCTGGATGTTTGTGAAGAATGTTTTTGCCAAATTTTATAAATTTCCCTAAATCTTTCTTTTTTCTTTCAGTCTATAGGGGGCACTATAGAGGTAACTGGCATCATATTAGTCAGATGTGTTCAGGGCCGGGGGGTCATTAGGTATTTCAGGTTAGAGCCTAATCGGGCAAAGTATGTGCACGTTAGAGGCTGTCAAATATAC
>JAVQKC010138371.1:0-13561 GCA_036025475.1 Philypnodon macrostomus
GGAAGTTGGCCATTTTGAATTGAAATTGGGAGGTCAGGTATATTTGACAGCCTCTAACGTGCACATACTTTGCCCGATTAGGCTCTAGCCTGAAATACCTAATTCCCCCCCGGCCTTGAACACATCTGACTAATATGATGGCAGTTACCTCTATAGCGCCCCCTATAGACTGAAAGAAGAATGTAGTTTTAGGGAATTTTCTAAATTTGGAAAAAACATTCTTCACAAACATCCAGACAAATCAAAAAAGTGATTAAGATGCCCGTTGGTAATAGTTGTAGCAGACGTATGGGGCAGACGTACGGGGCCGTTTTCACCGATATACACCTTGCTGTCGGGGACGACAGCACAGGCCTAGTTAGTTTTAGATTTTTAATAAATTGTATTTATTTGCACAAAGTCTAAATTATTTGTCAGACTTAATTTATTTTCTGAGATATTTAGAAGCAGCAGGTCACAGTCTCGAGCTCTATCAATGATGTCTTCTGGAGGTTTCCTGAAATACAAATATTTTATGATGTAAAGAATGTAATCTGTCATAACTATTTACTTTAGTCTCTTCCATGGCCTCTACAGCAACATCAGCAAATCACAGTTTGTTTTATTTTGTTTTGTTTTATTTAGTTTATTTGTCAGGGACCATGTATATCAGCATTAATCACAACAGAAAATTTGCCTAGTACCAGATTATAGCTCTCAAAAATAATTTCCATCTGCAGTCCCTGGACACACAAAGACACACAAACATACATTCACTACAAAGCAAAGCAAAAAATACAGACATTTGACCAATAGTAGTCGAGTATTGAGTGGTATACCAGCCCACACAAACTCTGATTTGATGTTACTGTAAGTAAAGCTCAAATACTATTGGTTAGGCATTTAATTTTACATTTTTTAACAATTTCTTATTTTAGTAAACCTCCGGACTATGGGTAAAGGCCAGGTCATAACACAGATAACATTGGGACATATTGTTTTCTATTCAGTTCATGAGGTTCACTAAACTTGGTCTTAGCCAGAAGCTGATGAACTGTTTTCCCCACAATTGTTCACCTTTAGTTTATTTACTGACACATCCATTCACCATCCCCTCTCTCCTCCAGATGGTGCCCTTTAATTGTGTGATTCATATGTGCAATGACCACATTTGTCCCCGTCTTTATACAGTATGATATAAACTGCACAGATAGCCTCGCTCCTGTGGGGGAGGTTTGTTGTTGAATGTTAAGTACAAGCCTTGCACCTGGATGTGGTTTGAGTGACATGCACCTGCAGGTGAAATGTGCTGTAGCGAGATCCAGCTGCTCCAGCTACATATCGCCCATAGATTTACTACAACATTGAGAAAACAACAAACAGACTGAGACTAGCCCCCCACTGGAGTTTCTATAGTTCAACAGAGAATGCTATGGAAGTGGATGGAAGAAAGGCAATGGCACAAAGAAGTTTACATGCTGGAGGTTAAAGCGCATTTCAAATTCACAATAGTGTTCTGGCCCTGTCCACACCAATGCAGTTTTATACACAGTCACACATTATGGTTCTTCAATGGGTTTAGTGTAGTAACCTTGTCTTTGCCTTTGTTGTGCAGTGCTGGAGACAAAATACCATACATTTCTATTTATATATATCATAAAACACATTTTTTGTCACTATATTTCAAATTAACATATGATTGCACCATTGTTTTTTTTGTTCAGCTTATTGACTACAAATCTGTTAAGTGTGGTCTCCTTCTATGGTCTTCTTCATTCAACAATTCAAGTTTTACCCAATAAAAAAAGTGTGGACAGTCTTTCCTTTATGGCCATTTTCTGACTACGAGGCCCTAGCTCAGAAATCCATTGTTTCTGGTATAAAAGTCTGTGAAAAGTTGCTCGCACACATGCAAAGAATGCAAAATGCCTGCTGAATAATGTATATAAAATCCATAAATATGAAAATGGACATGCACAGAGCAATACGTGTGGTCCCGTATTCTCTATCTGTGAATTCTGTTTGCCAATATTGCTTCCTCTGTGCACCTCATTGACGTTGTCGCTTGAATACCATTGAGCGGCTAAAGGGACCCACAGTGCTGCCTGAGTAATATATTATGAATAGGCAGAATACTATGTGCCATATAGCGTGATGAACTTGGAGGCATCGTATTGAGCGGACATTTCTCAGCCGTAAACGCACACTTAGCATAAATCGGGCGTTTCTAATCACAACCCGCCCTGTGCATCACCATTCCTCCAACGCCAATAGTAATCACATGACAGAGCTGGGAGACTAATGCCAATGCGTACAGATAGGGACAAAATAACTCCAATTGTTGCCATTGTGTGGTTGCCGAGGATAGAGAAATAATGCTGAAAAGGCTAAAAGTTGCTGAAGTAAGCGGCATGAAGCTGAAATGAAGGAAAAATGGGTTAAGAAAGGGTAAACAAAAAATCATTTAAGATAAAAACACTGAAATATATCGACTGATGCTGAACCAAGTTGAACTCTGGTGAAATGACAAACAAATATGGAAAGTGTCTGCATGTATCTGGAATCATATGAAAGCTGCTGAATGATTTCAGCGTCTTTGACTAGTTCAGGTTTAACATTAGATTTTATTCAATGTCAATCATCAATCATGTTTGTAAACTTCAGACACAATACAATCTAATACAATCTTCAAATGTAGACTAACATTGTGGAACATGTACAATCTGTCACTGTGTTTTGCCCAGTAACCTGTGTCAGCCTGTAGCCCTGTAAGCCTGTGAATGTGTGTATAGAGCTATTGAACACAGTCTGTTCTCACCACATTTGTTTGTCTTACCACAGGTGTGCAGAGACCGCCGCTGCCAAAACGCTTCTTTCACCGAGCTGGAGACCTGCATCGCTCGCTGTCACGGCAACGGGGTAGGCACACGTCCACCGGAGGCGCCCTTAGCTCCAGGCAAGGGCTGCCTAATCTCATTGTCGCTCGGTGTCCTTGGGCAAAAGTAGCTCCACTGTCGTAAAAGCAGGAAAATAGATGGTGGAATACAAAAGCAACTGGAGTGATGAAGTATTTATTGGAGCAGTACAAGCATGCCCGTGGCAGATAAGACAGCATCATACATAGTTTATGAGGTGTGCAGTGTTTGGGCCTAAAACACTTGTTACAGGGAGATTATAGATTAAGATTGTTTATCAGTGGAAGAGGACTGTGACCTCTGGAGTTACAGACGCAGCAGGGATTTCATCAGTGCTGGTTTATCTCTCAACAGAAATCCATAAAACATCACCTCATAGGGTTAGGCTGCATTGATTCAAACTGTAGGATTTGGGTTGTGAGCACGAGATCCCTGTGTATACTACTACACGAGTCTAAGTGTGTTCAGTTTTTCACTTCTCATTTAAAACATTTGGACCCTGAAGCTTTGTCAATCTAAAAGGCATGCTTTTCCAGCTGGCCCCTATGCATACTCTATATTCACTACTACTGCTAATATACATTAGCTTTTCACACCAAGTACTGCATCAAAAATATTTAGTGCCACTAGTTTATCAAACCTAACACTAAATCAGGACTAAACCAGGTGTAACTGGCACCAAACTAGCACTAGATAGGTCAAAACAGAACCAGCACTAAAACAGGAGTAAACTAGAACTAAATTCAGACTAAGTCAGGTCTAAACTAAACTCCCACCAACCATAGTTTGAGAATGACTGCACTAGTACACTAGCACTTGACTGTGACCACTACAGTGACTAATACATTCTTTCATTTCATGACTTTCTTTTTGTGCATTTGAAATGGTTAAACCATTCCACCACGTCAACTCTATTGCCGCTACCATTGCTGTGTAGTTCTCTACTCCACCCATACACTCCCTCCCGTGCCCTCCACTCCTCCACGGCTGGTCCCCTCTCTGTCCCCACTGTCAAATAAAATGTTATTATTATTATTATTATACAATTAATGCGTTTCAAATAATGTATCCCTCCGACTAACTGGCCATTTAAGAGCCATAGTTAGTTAGTCATGTCAAGGTTTCCATATATTCCACCATTACCAACAACAGGTTCATATTGGGAAAAAGCAAGTAGCACAGAAAGAAAATGATAACAGTTCTTTTGGTGGAGCATGGCGCCATTTTGAATCCAAGCTCACAGTTAATCTGGTGAAACACTGACATTTTTATTAAAACACAAGGCGGACAGGGCTGTTTTTCACTCCAAAACAACTGTCTCAGCTTCAGTATTGTAGAGCAGCCTCAGGTGACAGCCACAATGTAAAAACTCACTCTTCACAATTCATCTCTGTTTTCACACATTCACAACAGAAATATAACTGGACGAAAGGCAGATTTATTTGAGTCTGAATGGTTGCACTGGGCTGCCGGGAGAAATCAGGAGTGTAACACAATTGGCAGTTGCCGTTAATGTCCACGGAAATAGCTTTTTGATAGCTAAGGGCTGTGGGGCGCCGACAGGCTTGAATTTCTGATGTGGATATTAAACCAGTACTTTTTTCACCGGTTTTAGGACTGACAGCTCCTCTCGTATTTTAAAGTCAGATAGGGCTATTTCAGTTTGAACAAACGTAAGCAGGTCGTAAGGACAAATTGAACTGTTGTATTCGGTTTTCTGTGACTCCCTGTGGGGAAAGTTGTGAATAAAACTGTAGTAATATAACTTTTCAATATAAAAATGATGTATTCCCCCAGTTGTTTACCATGATTTGGGATATAGTGGATTTATTTCTTGGTTAACTATGACACAGTTCACCCAGTCAATTACTCCAGTCAAGTCAACTATCCCGGACTTTTTGTGACTAGTATTTTACAACTACTAGTACCTACTAATACTATGCTAATCAATTCACAAAGAATATTCCATTATGTCAAACTGGCTTGACCGCATTTACCTCTGGACTTTTTAATTGACTTTTCTCTAACTTTTTTATCTGGAGATTAGCATTTAAAAATGATTAATATCTGCAGACGTCTGGTGTAATGCAGCACTTTGAAAATGAGGGAGAAACTGTTGCCATGCTCCAATTACATCCAGATGTAATTATCCTATCAGTGATTAACATATCTATTCAGCCCATTAGCGCCAGTCGACTTGAAGGGCGCACGCTCGTTTGTTGATTCTTATCACAGCTATAACTTCATATTGAAGAAAGGGCGGTTGTTTCACTAAAACACCTGCAAGCTGTTTTAGGAGCTGCATCTAGTGAGTTTTACACAAATGAACAAACAAATATTAACTTCCAACCTTCTAATTATAGGAATATTTTGTGACTTCATCACTGAGTCCATTATTCATTTCCACTAGTATAGTTAAAATATTCTGTCAGTAAGCTACCAATTTAGCCACAGTCGCCCTGGGGCAGACTGATGTAGACTTGGCAGCAGCAGTACTGTACCAACGGTCTATCTAACCAGGAAAGATATAGCAGAAATAGCAGAATACATTTGAATATGATTTTGATGATCCAGTCATTGTGAGGTTCTGTTCACCATAATGTCTAATCAGGTGTTTGCAAGGTCTACCTAATAATGTGGCCAAAGTATGAATACTATTGAAAAGCGTCTACCACCTGCACGATTCCTGTTCATCTAAATGCCCTCTATGGGTCTTTAAAAGCAGCAGAGCTCTCAGGACGTGTTGGGCCTTGCATACTTATTCTGACAATTATTATTCCTGTTTATTTGCATGTAGAAGCAGGCGGCTGTGAAAGGCCTGAGGATCAATAAGATTAAGATGATAAGAGGCCAAACCAGTCTGTGGAGAATAATCCTGAGCTCCAGTGATTTCTATCATCATACGCTTTATAATACTGAGAGGGTGGAGGGACAGGTGCAAGACATGAGCGGGACTGAGAGAGAGGGATTAAAAACTGCACAATGAGCCAAGATTAATATATATTTTAACACCATATTGAAGTATTAAACAGGCCTTAAACAAATAGTAAAAAGTAATCGTTTGTTGATTTACTGACCCCTTGTGGCTGGAGTTAGTGTTTTTGTGACAGCAGGCGTACTTAAAAAAACTCTTGGATGCATATGGTCTTCCAAATCCAGAACACAAATAGCCTATTGGTGACTTTTCCTTGGAATTATATATATATTTAAATGTAACTACTTTATCAGTAAAAAAATAGGAATGATGGCATTGCATCCTTGGGGGTTGAGTAAATTGTATCAAGCTATGGAACTCGAAATGTAATCTAATGTAACTATAACCCAGTAGCCCTGTAGCACACTATCGTGCATTATTACCTCTATTCAAACATGCCATTTCTCCAGCAAATAGCCTCTATAGAACTTCATAGTATCATAAACAGGTGATGGTTTCTGGCACTTTTACATTTATCCATTGGTGAGGCAGGCATATGAAGGTCCCTGTTATTCCATTGAGAGGAAAATCCCATTAACAGACTACCATTGGCACTCCATAGAAGAAAGAGTCTCATTTGAGTGGTACACCTCGAGGCTTACATGGGAAGAATATCATATTAACTTAAATGTGTGTGCAGGTGTGCAACAGTAATGGGAACTGCCATTGTAACAGAGGATGGGCCCCTCCGTTTTGTGAGAAACCAGGCCTCGGAGGAAGTGTGGACAGTGGACCGGTCCAATATGACAGTAAGTTACATATACACACTAGAGATAATGTAGCTTCAATATGTCTAGTAGTGCTCTACCATTTATGAGTGAGACATAAATAAGGAAGTGGTCATTACACTCTGCTTAACCTCAAACATAATGCATTTGGACAATAATTAACATTAGAGGTAATAGGGTTTTAATGACTGGACATTTGCAGTGTTCTGAATTGTACCAAACAGAATAGAACTGAACCTCAACTAAACCTGTGCCCCACTCTCCTGATGGTTTTTACATGGAGATTCATGGCTATCATCACGAGGCATATGTGGCAGTTAATCTATGCAGGGGTTCTGACCCATTCAGTTTCCCCAAATGTGGTATGACAAAGTATGACAACAATAGCTTTTCAAAACACTAACTTTATAGCAAGCCTATTCATTTACTCCACAGTTAGACACACATTAGTGGCAGTACCTTTGAAGCCACAACTGTCCTGGAGCAGATCGACAGAGACATGGCAGCCATATTGAACCCACAGCCTCTTTGAGCGCCACTTACCACACTACCACAATGACACTAACCTAAAACATGCTAAAATAGGCTAATCCTCCAGCTAGGTACATCCTGACTAAGATCCTGGCTCTAGATCTGGAGATGGCAATAAAGAAGAATGCAATGACAAGGCATATGTTTTTTGCTGTATCACTGGTGGAGCATAAATGAGACATACAGAAACACTAACAAGAGTGAACATTCAGCACAGCAGTCAGAATCTTCATGCCTTACTCAGTGAAGCAGTGCATCAGTAAATCAAGCCCTTGGTGTTTGGTTTCGCTTCATACTCCATTTCCTGTTTAACTGCCCTCCACAGAAGTCCATATTTAGTAAACCATAATAAAAAGAACAGAAGACCAGGGTGACCTTCACGGTTGATAAAGCACTCTGCCAGCGGCCATAGATTTGAGATAAAACTATCCTGAATATACTGTAAATTCAAGCTTGGTTCACCATGTCCCTGGGTATTGTTTACTTATGAATACAGTTGAATAATCCACCGGAAAGACTACATGGCAGTTTCAAAATTCTGGACAAACTGGATAATGATACGAGTTTACCATAAACAAGGTGGGATAAAATGTAGATTATGGAGGTGATGAAATATGAGAAAATCAATATTAACTCTTGTATGTATTTTGAATTGAATTTGTTTCGAAGAATTGATTACGTCAGGCAGATGTATACATAATAGATGAATATGAATGTTGTATATGGGATATTGAATATGTGTGTTATTGTGCTGCAGGTCAGGTGGGGCTGGTGGCGGGACTCCTCTTCGCCTTCTTGGTCCTTCTGCCCGGAGTGCTGCTGCTCTTCTACTGCTACAGGATCAAGAGTTCATACTACCACAAGTGGCTTTCACAGAGAGACAAGGGCAACAAGTAAGATGTTTGTCTGACTGTGGAAAAAAATCACCCCAACTGACAGCAAACAGGCGAAATCTGTGTAGAGCAAGGTGGCTGGTCGGACACTCGCAGAGGGATACAAGTGTGCTCCAAGAGGCAGCATAACAATCATTTCCAACAATATATGGCATAGTTTTAATATAGCCAGTGTAGTGTTATGCCAGTCCCATGCTCAGATAAATGGAAAGGGTTGCATTAGGAAAGGCATCCGGTATACATATCACATGGTGTACTTTGAATCTGTTTGTACCCACCCCCTGATGAAGGCCGGATGGCTGATTGGGGCTAAGTGAGGTCCGTTAATACAATGAAGGCATTTTAACAGAATAAGAGAGTGCCTTGGTTTTTTGGCAGTTTTGTCAATTATTGTCCCTACTCCAAGGAGAATCTCTATTTTTATGACATTCTGGAGGTCCTGGCAGTGCTATCTCTTTTTCAAAAAATCTCATTTGAATGTTGTGAAATAACTAGAAAGGTTTCTTGGACCTTTAGCCACAGCATATTGGTTTTGTACAGTACTATAGATGCCCCTCCGTCTTCATTCATCCACTCTTGAAATCTTTCGTAGCCTCCTGGGGATAGAGGAAGATAATCGCCACACCTTTTTACAGAACATGTTTCAAAATGGACCGCTATCTCACATTTTTCACAAACCTTTTTAGAACAAATTTAACAATAATTCTAATGTTGTTTTGAAATCCTACTTAATAACATTGCTTCATAAAATTGTGCTTTTACATTGACATTAAATGGCAGATGAATGACTAGTGTTACTGCAGCACATGGGGTTGAACAATACATGAAAAATACATTTCAAGGGAGACAAATATTATGAGAAAATATTCCAGAACACATCATATTCTTCACACACACACACGGACAGAGCTCATAACACACACAGCCTCTTTCAACACTGCCTGACCTTCCGAATGGAGACACATATAAAGGCTAAACACTGTTGGATTTGACCATAACTGAAGAAACGACTGAGCTACAATATCAAAATCTGATTAAAATGACTGCTTTAGTGAAAATCCACATCATTTTGGCTGGTCTCACAGTGGGAAGTCCCAGTTCACTCACAGTTCAGAGTGAGACCAGTTGGGGGTTCAGCTGATTGTAAGGCTTTCCAAGAATATGAATTTCTACTACATTGGATCAAGCACAATATTCACTGTGTTTTATCACTATACTATTTCAAATGAGAGCTATACTAGATGAAGTGTTTTGTAAGTCAGTTTTTCGTAATAATTGACCTAACAAAAGCAATAGTAGACATAGCTTTGCATTATAGTTAGTTAGAGTAATAGTAATGGTGATATTTGAACCACTTGAATGTATATAGCCTATTTTATCCACATGTATATCAAGCAAGCCTATAGCAGCCAGATCACATTACAAGATGATGATGGAGGTTTTTAGCTTATTCAGGTGCAATTAAAGGACTTGATTACGATGGTTAACGACTTCATGTATACATTGGATCATATCAGTGCTCAGTTTGTTTTGTGAAGCATTTATCTCATGTTCATCTATCTTCTTCCACGTACTATCCCAGCCACAATGGGCCTAGGCAGGGCACTCACAGCCAATGCAATATTTTCAATTTGGGGTTGGTCAAGTCTCAAAATGCAAATCACCTGAAATCACTTTCCATTTCAGACAGGATGAGTATTTCTCTTTGTCTTGCCGGGTGCATATAAAAAACCCCAACTCAATGTGAGGAGGGACTCTCCCTCCTGACAGCCCCTTCATCAGCCTCTCCATCAGCAGACGTCTTCACATTGAGTCTATTCTTCACATCCTGCTCTAAACCTGATGTGGTTCTCTCCTGGGTTCACTGGGGCCAGGCTGAGAGCTGATGAGGAGGACTCTTGTGAGATGTCTCGTTGGTTCATTCTTGCATTATTTTTCTTGTTTAGGACTGGGGCGTCTGTGGAGAAAGGGAAGAATGGCCACCTGAACCCTGCCTTTCACCTCAAAGTGGTGGGACCTATCAACAAGGCCAGCAGTCACAAGGGGGTAAGATATACACTGAGGAACGAAGGAAAGCTCTCTATACTCTACAGTCAAAATGAGGCACTTTTACCACCACTATTATTAACCAAGCAACAAGGTGGTTTTTACTTCCATATCACTTATGTTTACATTGTTAGAGCAGATGTTCTTTGCAATCTCTTACAAATGTATTGGTTACTGTAGCGTAGGCCTACCCATGTATATTTAGATATAGCTGAAGCAACGTGCATGTCCATAGTGATGCAATACATGTTACATCATGGCCTCATTAAAATCCTATATTTCCCTAGTCATCCCTGAGGTTTCAGTATACATCCCTTTAAATGCTCCTTATACCTGTCTCTTGCAGAAATTGCTGTCGTGACCTCAGAAGCGAATAGCCGAAAGGAAAATGGATCAACTTAAGTTAAAAAGTTATGACATTGGCTTAGTATCACAGCTGTGCATTTGTTAACAGGAGACCGTTGTTTATATATTTAGTGTATGGCCTCTGATGAGTGTATACTGGACAGATTGACCTTCACATTTAATGGTCTCCTACAACTGCAGCTTGTTACAGTGTTTGACCACTTAGAGCCGCTCCACTCCCACACTCACTGTCTATGAGGGGATTGTTTTGAGTCTGTATAGAGGCCTTTAATTGCTCAGAGTTTGCTACGTTTGTCATTGACGAGACAAAAGCCGTGCACAGAATAAAGAACATGAACAAGAGGAAGAGAATGAAGATATAAAACTGCAGATTTCATTTGGGTAATGCAGGCAACACTCCAGATTTAATCACACAAAACTTCAATAAGCTCAAAAGGCTGAAATAATGGTGCTGTCACGCCTACTCATATTTGTAATATCCATACATAAACCACGCCTTCAGTAACAGTTCTCAAATAGAGTTATGCATTGGGATGATTTAGTCTTGCTGCTGTAAGTGCTGTCGTTTATCATTTTTGGGATTCACTCATGGGAACTGTAGCTAAAGTTGCACCAATAGATATTGATTGAACCATTATGTTTTTATCATTTTGGGGGAATCTAGTGGCCAAAGTGAGGATTGCAACTTTATTTTATACACTGTCCGTTGCAAGGACGTACTGTTGTCTGTCATCAAATCCAGTGGAGATCGATGTAATCGTCCTTGTAAAGGTAAAGATGTGGCCAGACCAATACTCAAGAGTCTATTAGTTGAAGGGTAAATTCTATATCCACTGAATGCAAAATATGTAGTTCACAATTGGGCAAAATGCATTAGGAGCTGTCAAAGGTGTAATTGCTTTTTGATTGGCCTCAGACACTTTTATAGGTCCCAGATTAGCATAAGTATCAAATGAATAAATAGTTAAGCGTTAAATGAGAAAAGGTCTGAAAAGCTTAACAATCAAGTAAAGTGTATTTCTCTCTGCAGTTACCCCACACCAGTAAAGAGGTTCTACCCCTCAGACCTGGCCCTGTGTCCAATGGTACTCAGCCGGTGAACATAGTGCGGCCCTTGAGACCTGCCCCGTCGCCACTGGGAGCTGCCACTAAAGCGGTCCGACCACCGCTGCCCGTGGGCAAACCTCCAGCAGCACCACATAAGACGCCTCCTACACCACAGAGACTGAGCCCCCCCAAGAAACCCCTGCCTCTCAACCCAACAAGATCCCCACTGGTAAGAACAACCATCCCAATGCTTTCATGGGAGCTGGTGTGGGCTAGATGACCAAAGGTTTTCTCTAGTAAATACAAACACACTAGACATAGCTGTTCCAATAGGTGAGGTATATAAGTATAGCATATTCATTCACACACAAACACTGGCAATGGCACTGGTGGCAAGGTTCAATGTGTCTTGCCCAAGGACACTTCAACAGCATCAGAACGGCAACCATCCAGTTAAAAGATGACTATATAATCTCTTGCTCATTGAAAGATTAGTTTCGTTCATTTGCATACTAAGCTCATACTAGTTTAGAAGCTTTATGTTTGCTGCAGGGCCTATGTTAAATCACAAGTAAAGTGTGATTGATGTAAATGTATGTAGTGTGGATATGCCCGTTTTACTTCAACATTGCTCAAACTGAAGTCTTCAGTCTCGTCTTGTGCTGAGCTGTGGAGATGAGCGAAGCACTTGCCATGTCTCAGTGTCTGCGCTGTCAGCCCGATGCACACTTTGATAGACCCAGTCAACTCCTCAATAGCTTCTCATCCATTTCAAACATGTCTGCATTTTCATCATCTCACCGCGCTTCAGCAAAGTGTGACACCGACCACTCAGAGGTTATGTGCTGTCATGGTTTCATTTCTCATATGCACAATGTTTGACAGGTCTGCTCTGCCTTAGATAGAGCTTATGTGGTGGGAATGGACAGTTGCATTTAGATCAAGTAAATAAAAGTATTGCCAGTGCGCAGTTTAGCATGTATGCTAACGTTTGCTCAAGTGGAAAGGCAGTTAACCGCTGGGTTTCTTTAGCTGGGTTAATATAATATAATATAATTAATGTAAATGAGAGCATTGAATTAGTTGTAAGTTTCTTGCTAATGCTCTCTACCCACTCAGTGACAACACACACATAAAAAGAAGCCAGTTTTCTATAATACCCAGTTGCAAATGATGACTACCCAGTCACTGAGCTAAGCAGGTTGGATAATTTACAGCTTGTAGGCTTTAGCTGGGTAGCTGTATGCTAATGTCCTCTATCCACTCACCCACACGTACATTTATTGGCCATAGTTAATATATTGTGATATCCCAAATCCATCCATCTTCTTCCATTTATCCGAGGCCGGGTCGCGGAGGCAGTAGTCTAAGCAGGGACGCCCAGACTTCCCTCTCCCCAGACACTTCCTCCAGCTCTCCTGGAGGAATCCTGAGGCGTTCCCAGGCCAACTGAGAGACATAATCCCGCCAGTGTGTCCTGGGTCTTCCCCGGGGCCTCCTTCCGGTGGGACCTGCCTGAAACACCTCCCGAGGGAGGTGTCCAGGGGGCATCCGAAACAGATGCCCGAGCCACCTCAGCTGACTCCTCTCGATGTGGAGGAGCAGTGGCTCTACTCCAAGCTCCTCCCGAGTGACTGAGCTCCTCACCCTATCTCTAAGGGGGCGCCTAGCCACCCGTCGGAGAAAACTCATTTCGGCCGCTTACATCCGAGATCTTCTCCTTGACCCAAAGCTCATGACCATAGGTGAGAGTCGGAACTCAGCTCCTTCTTCACCACGACAGACTGGTACAACGACCTCATCACTGCAGAGACTGCACTGATCCGTCTGTCAATCTCACTCCAACCTGGAGAGGGCAAGCCACCCTTTTCCGGTTGAGAACCATGGCCTCAGACTTGGAGGTGCTGATTCCCAGCCGCTTCACACTCGGCTGCAAACCGCCCCAGTGCATGCTGAAGATCCTGGCATTCTTTATTTGACCTCTGTAATGTGCCTATGTACATTAAGTATACAATTGCCCGGATCAATGTGACAACATTCATGAGATTTCGTTTATGTTCAGCAGGATTATTGGCTCAATAA
>JAVQKC010138437.1:0-12607 GCA_036025475.1 Philypnodon macrostomus
AATACTCTACTTACACCTTATTTAATCCTACCTGCACCTTATATTTTATTGTACTTATTTTATATTATATTATTGTTTACATATTTCTTTTTGCAAACACTTTTTACCATGTACTATTATTGCATGCTACTAGTACTTCTTGACTATCTTAGCGAGTCTAACGGTTCTTCTGATCCTAAGCATTTCAGTGCATTGTTAACCTTGTGTTGAATCTGCATATGACAAATAAACAGAAGTTGAAGTTGAAGTTAAATGGTACACATTTTCTTCACAGAGGAAGCCAAAAAAAGGAGGGGACTCCGCTGAGGATTCGGGTCAAACGAATGAAGCATTAGAGGCTAAGGACATCATTGCCACCTTCTGTCCTAAATACAAAGACAGACCACAGATTGCAAGGGTTGTTGAGAAAAACAGAACTGGCTACAGCGTACACTGGATGACAGGAACTTACTCTGGGCCCTGGTCTGTGGCAAAGAAAAGGGACGGTCGCAAAAAGGTGCCTTGGGTTGACACTGTTAAAGAATCTGACATTATCTACAGGAAAATCAGCTTGACGAGTGGACAGAAGCTCACTAACAAAGTGGTACATACACTACGGGCGCTTTACGCTACAAAAGATGGGACCAAGAAATAAGTGACTCTAAAACCAACAATGTTAAATATGCTTTATAAAGAAAATGTAGTAAGTGATGACAGTATTTTAAGCATTGAGCTGTTCAAGAAAACCAGATTTTAATGTTGAACTCAAAAAGCTGTAAGAAGGAAATGTTTAGGACAACATTGTATGGGAGTTCCTTCGCTGTTGTGCAGCAACTGTTTGATTTTTACTCCCACTGTATCATAGTTTCAAATACATGTTTATATCTGAACATAATTCTGTAAAAAATAAGTGAATGTTGGAAGTTAGTGTATTCATGCTGTTCTTAATAAAGTGTTTTTGGAGTTTAAACTAGCAGCAGATTGTTTATTTACAAGAAAGCCACATATGTCAATGTTTTCTTTTGATTATTTTCTTGCTTTTAGTTGTTAAACCTCAACACTGCATAATGTAGTACCTTTGATAACATTTGATTTGTTCATGTTAAACACAAAGCAGTATGTGCCTATACACAGGGGATTTACTGTTTTTAAATGTATATTTTAATGTTATATAAAAAGGCAGAAAACAATGGTCTCCTGTAACTCCTGTGAAGTCAATACTGCAATAAATCCTTCTTATGTATTTGTTTGGTTTTTTACTTTTACCATTGTCTTTTTGGTTATTGTTATAGAAGATGGATATAGGTCAGATGTGTGTACTGACCAGTGGATGGCAGCATACCGACAACCCTCGCTTTAGTAAAATAAAGCTGCGAAGAAGAAGTTAACCGGAAGAACATTTCCAGTGCATGAGGTTGGCGGGCTGCTGAATCAAAGTGTTTTTCTGCTCTTTGGAGAGACAAACAAGCTCCTCGTAGGCATTGTTAACAGAAGGCTTTTCAGTGGGGTAAATTTTACACTTACTATTCTATAAGTAAGACCAGAGAGAGCGAGATAGCATACATTTCACCAATATGATCATGCTGGTACTGGTTAGCTACATACCCATTATCTGCAAAATTACAAACTTGTAGGTTAGAATAACTTTTGAACAAATGCGCTTGCGAATGACTCATATTGTTTGTTCTTATTGCTGAGTGAAGAAAATAAAGGGTATCTGAGCCATGCCGTCCAGCGCTGGACCCAGTAGCCCTAGCGCAGCCATCGCCGAGGCGCTGGAGAACTCGGCCCGGCTGATCGACAGACACCTGCAGGAGGACCGCTGTTTCCCTGACCTGTCCGAGCTGCTTAGTGTCCCCTCACACAGTATGTAAACAAACTACTCAAATGTAATGAGTCTGCTAAGAGACGCCACCACTGTTGATGTGTATGTCATCTGTCTTGTCTGTTTTATATCTGATTAAGTACTGGCACACTCTGTAATAATAATAGTGTGTGATTAACTCTTTGGTCTCCTCTGTTTTTAGATATGGCGTCTCTCTCCGGTGTATCGGACATGGATTACCCTCTTCAGGGGCCTGGTTTGCTGAGTGTCCCTAACCTCCCAGAGCTCAGTGCAGTCCGCCGGGTCCCTCTGCCTCCAGAACTGGTGGAGCAGTTCAGCCGTATCCTTTACTGTTTTTCATACAACTGTTTGTAACGTTTATTTTAACAAGAGTTCAGTGTCCTTGACCATTTCATAGATATGCAGTGTAACTGTATGATGGGAGTTTTTCCTGAAATCTCAAGAGCCTGGCTCACCATTGATAATGACATTTTTATGTGGAACTATGAAGACGGGTAAATACTTGTTACCTTACTTATATGACTCAGTGACATGCTACAACATCTGTTGATATATCATCTTGTAAATGTTTTTCCACAGAGGAGATGTTGCTTATTTTGATGGCCTTATTGAAACTATTTTGGCAGTGGGTCTAGTAAAACCAAAGCCAGGTTTGTGTAAACGCAGAACCTCAGTATTCATAGTGTATATAATACCACTCAACCTGTATATAGTACCACTCAAACTAATGAATGTTGTTTTCTAGGGATTCTACAGCCACACATTCACTACCTCTTGGTGTTGGCCACATCTGTGGATGTAGTTATTCTGGGGCTCAGTTTTCCAAAGAACCAGGGTGGTGAGTATGTTCTTATTTGGTCAGAGGCGAGGTGATTAATAATATTTTCAAAGTTGGTTTTATCTGATATGTATTATTATAATTTTTTCCATAGGCTTGAATGACAGTATGTCGGGTGGGATGCAACTGCTTCCAGATCCACTCTTCTCAATTCCCACAGACAACATCTACATCCTCTCCATCACGTCCACGTATTTAGGCCGCATTTTTATGGCAGGGAAAGATGGCTGTCTTTATGAGATTGCTTACCAAGCAGAAGCAGGGTGGCTGACCCAACGCTGCAGAAAGATAAACCACTCCAAGAGTACTTTGTCTTTTCTGGTCCCTTCAGTGCTCCAGTTCTCCTTCTCTGAAGATGGTATGACAAGACGTGCACCAACTGAGTTATTTACCAAACAAAATGTGATTACAATATTAGTTTTTGTCTCCTAAAGATCCTATTGTGCAGATTGCCATTGATAACTCTCGCAACACCCTCTTCACTCGCTCTGAGAAAGGAGTCCTGCAGGTATGTGACTACTAAGTTATAATTTTACTAGTTGGTTAATTTACTGCCAATTAAGCTGTTTATAAACTGTACGTTTATTTATTCAGGTGTATGACCTCGGCGCTGATGGTCAGAGCATGTGTCGTGTGGCGACTATGTCCCAGAACTCCATTGTGGCAGCAGCTGGAAATATTGCCAGGTACAATGTTATGTTTTTTTTTAGTTTTTTTTTTTTTTTTAATTTTCATTCTAAATGAATGTACAATATCATTATTTTACCCAATTAAGCATTTACATCACTCCTTCACTTCCTTTCAGAACAATTGATCGCTCAGTTTTCAAACCGATTGTCCAGATTTCTGTGATAAACAGATCTGAGTCGTCAGACTGCCACCTGCTGGCTGTAACACATACAGGTAAAGGTAAACATGGGAGACGTGATTCACACGCAGACATCCTTGTAATAGTTCCTTTTCTCTCTCTCTGTAGGTGTGCGTCTGTACTTTACCACAGCACCATTTGCCCCTGCACTCCAAAAGCACCTTCCAGTTAGACCCAGTCTTCTGTCTCTGGTCCACGTGCGTCTCCCGCCTGGATTTTCAGCCTCTTCGACTCTTCAGAAACCTTCAAAGGTCCACAAGGCACTACACAGTAAAGGTAACAAAACATTGTGGATGTTTGTCAAGTTAAATAACACTAACCACAAATTATGATGATTCACTTTTTTGTTTTTAAACGTTTTGCAGGCGTTTTGCTAATGGCTGCTTCTGAAACAGAGGACAGTGACATTTTATGGTGCATCAACCACGACTCATTCCCATTTAAAAAGCCTCTAATGGAGACTCAGGTAACGACTTCAAGTCATTAATAAATAGGTTAAGATGTTGACTCATAATCAGTTCCACTACTTTTAATGTACCTTAACACAGTTGAGATTTCTATGATATTTCACAGATGATGTCTAATGTAGATGGACACTCGTGGGCTCTCTGTGCTATCGGTGAAGACCGACCAGCCAAGATTTGTTCTCCTCTGAACAAGGAACAAATCCCTATCACCGATACGCCTGTGGTTGTCCAGCAGCACAATGTTCCCCCACAGAAGTTTGTCCTACTTTCAGCCAAGGTTAAACTTCTTTAGTTAATAGTCCTACCACATTGCCATTATGTATTTAAATTGAATACTTAAGAGGCTTTTGTGTGCTTCGTAGGGGAGTCACATCTTCCAAAAACTCCGCCCAGTGGATCAGCTACGCCACCTGCTGGTGAGCTGTGCTGGAGGAGAGAGTGAAGAGATTGAGCGATTCTTCAAGCTCCACAGGGTAAAACTATTCACTATCTACTGAATTTATGTTTGATGTACCTTTTTATGGTCTAACAACTTTTAACTATTAATAATAACTATGTATCCCAAAAAAGGGCGGTTCAGTTCACAGCTCTCTGCTCTCTGGTCAACATGATTGAAATACAACACTCATGCGGCCACAAACAACATCAATACAGACTACTGTCAGTGCAACAGAGACTGAAAATGCAGACACTTGTTTGATCCATATCTTTGGCTACAGGCCAATAGAGTTTAAAAGCCTGAGGGCTGACGGGATAAAAGACTTCTGTTGGGGATCAACATAGCGCCGCCGTGAGGGCATTAACATGAACTGAACCTTAAGTACATGGTTGGGCTGGTTCAGTATGGATTTAGTCTCTTCTCCAAACTATATTTGCTTATTGGACATCTTTCTAAGGGTACAATCAACTAACATGATACTGTGTTTTTGTAGGAAGAGCAGGCTTGTGGAACGGCTTTGATCCTTGCTTGTTCTTCTGCTGCTTGTGACCGAGAAGTTTCCCAATGGGCAACCAGAGCTTTTTTCAGGTTGGAGTGAAGTAAAAAATATATATTATACTGTTTTCAAATGAATATACTGTTTCTTTATGTGCTGAATCCTTACGTTCTGAATTACTTTGATTAGATATGGTGGAGAGGCACAGATGAGATTCCCTGCAGCCATGGCAGCTCCCAGCACTGTTGGACCAGTCATGAGTTCTCCTGCACCAGGTTTGGATTTCTACAAGCTTAAAGAGTGTCCTAAACGTTACCATGCTTTCCTTGTGTATATACAAAATATTGCACGTTTGAATTTGACCATCTCCCTTCAGGTATTGTGCCCCCAGCACTCGCCACTCCATTCACACCAATGCAGACTGGCACAGCCCCCATGACGCCAATGTCAGCTGGACCAGAGGTGATTTTCTCAGGGAAACACAATGGCATCTGCATCTACTTTGCTCGCATTCTTGGGTAGGACATTATTTATTTGTTTAGATGCTTAAAAAAAACTTTATTTAAAACGTATTTGTTCTGATCTTTGCTAATTTAACCAGAAATATATGGGATGGAAGCCTTTCTGTTGAAAACATCATAAATAAAGGAAACCAGAATGTCAGTATTGTAAGTATAAAAACCACAATCGTGTAAATTTGTGAGCTACAGATGAAGATGTGTTTAAAAGAGACCGTTATTGTGTCCACAGTTGGAAAGCAGCGTCAGTTCCTTTGACCTGGAGTCTGTACTTTTGGAGCTCTGCGGTCTGAGAGAATTTCTCGATAAAAACTCTCAGTTTAATCCTTCCTCTCTTGATGCAGTCAGGTAAGATGTCATGTAACCAAACATAAACCATGTGACATTCTTTAGATGAACATCTCTGGATGTCTTTTTTTTTTCAGTTTTAGCTCTCCTTCCAATCTGCAGCAGAGGCTGCTGGGATTTATGCGCCCTGATGGTGCAAACTCTCAGCAGGTTCAACAGGAGCTCCAGAGGAAATACCACAGTGAGTTATTGTGTCACAGTATTTTAGTGAATTCCTAATTGACGCATGAAAACAGTTGTGTTTTATCTCTTTGTGTAGCCAAGGCTCAGGTTTATGAGAAGGTGTCCCTGCAGGGCATACAGCAGTTGGTGCATCGTTCATATCAGACACTAGCTCTTTGGAAGCTCCTGTGTGATCATCAGTTCAGCCTCATTATGTCTGAACTGCCAAAGGTAAGCTCCATGTTGTATCTGTGTTGGGCTTTTTCTCACACTGCTGTATGCATTTACCTTTTAGGAGATTCAAGAACAGATGAAGGGAGTGAGTTTTAAGGATGTGGTGATTCGAGGGAAAGAGCTGTCTGGAGCGCTCATCACTGCTCTTATTAACGTCTACATCAAAGATGACGCCTCTGTGGATGCCATCAGTAACCACTTGCGGGACGTCTGCCCCCTGCTGTACAGCAGCGACGACAGCGTATGCTCCAAGGTACAACGCAATGTGGTTTAATGATTACTTTTATTTTGACAGGCGTACTTTTACATTTGTAGTATTGTGTAGTACTGTGGGATTAGATTTGTTGCGTTGTCTCATTCTCAGGCTAACGAGCTACTCCAGAGCTCAAAGCAGATCCAGAGCAAGGTTGAAAAAGAGAGAACACTACGGGAGTCTTTACGGCTCTACCAACAAATCAGCCAACACACAGACCTGTCTCTGGTCGGCTCCCAGTACAGACAAGGTACCTCTCGCTCTCAGTTTTTGATCTTTAAATAGATTTGTTGTTAATTTATTTTATTCTTTTCAGTGCGTTTCTATGAGGGTGTTCTTGAGTTGTGCCTCACTGCAGCCGATAAGAAAGACCCACAAAGACTTGGACCACACTTCTATAAGAATGGCGAGCCAGAGGATGACAAAGTGGGCCAACAAGCCTTTCAGGAAAGGTAAAGCCTCAAATATAAAGCTCAAATTAATGATTATGCAGTGGCTCATCTCTCTCTTTACCTTGCAGGCTGTTATGTTACAAGTGCATTACAGACACAATGCAGGAGCTTGTGAACCAGAGCAAAGCCGCCCCACAGTCTCCCAGTGTCCCCAAACAGCCAGGTCCCCCCGTCATGACGTCTGACCCCAACATGCTTAGTAATGAAGAAGCTACAGCACATGTAAGAGATTTTTTAACACAACACTGCCTTTGATTCAACAGTTTTGATTGAGCTTAACTGTTCTTTTATAGTTTGAACAAATGCTGGGACTGGCCCAGAGGTCTCAGGATGAGCTTTTTCACATTGCCCTCTACAACTGGCTGATTCAGGCTGACCTCAACGACAAACTGCTAGAGGTATTTCAATATATAAAAGTCACAGAAAGTTAAGTATATGTGACACTTTTGAGTGAAATTACAGAATATTTCTAAAATGCAAAATAACCTATAAATGACCTCCGGCTTCTACCTAAATACTTTTATGATATGCTGTAATATCACTGTGGCATGAACATTTACCATTTTTCACAAATTTCACAGAAAGTCACATTTCTCTGACGTTTTGTGACAGCACATTTGTGCCTGTAACTAATGAGTGATTTTGCTGTGACTCCAGGTGAATTCACCACACCTTGAAGACCACCTAATGCATATGATCAAGCAGGATCAGAGTAAGGTGCACAACATGGACCTGCTGTGGCGCTATTACGAAAAGAACCGCAATTTTGGAAAAGCAGCTCATGTCTTGGCTCGCCTTGCTGATATGCACAGGTGCATGAACAATTGCATATGATTGTATACAATTTTACTATCTTCAATCTATGCCTTCATTCATTTGGTATTCGTATCTTTTCACACAGCACTGAGATCTCTCTAAAACAACGTCTGGAGTATATTGCTCGAGCCATACTTTCTGCCAAGAGTGCCTCGTGTATCTCAGCGCAGGCAGCGGATGGGGAGTTTCTTCATGAGCTGGAAGAAAAGATGGAGGTATGGTGTGATGTGATGCTGTTTGGCATCATCTTGTTATAATTATTTTTTTTTCCTGTAGCTGGTGCGAATTCAAGTTCAGATTCAGGAAACCCTTATCAGACAGTACTCCCACCATCCCTCAGTGAAGACGGTCATCTCTCAGTTGGACTCAGAGCTCATGGACATTACTAAGGTAACATAACAACAATCTCAACACTACCAATGTGATCTTCTACAATAATAAAGTGCCTAATGTTTCATATGTAGCTTTATGGGGAGTTTGCTGACCATTACAAATTGTCTGAGTGCAAGCTGGCCATCATTCACTGTGCGGGACACTCTGACCCTATCCTAGTTCACTCTCTGTGGCAGGAAATCATGGAGAAAGGTAATTGAATTCAAGGGCTTTTGGTGCAAACACTTATAGACTGTATAATGTGACACAGGCTATAGTTAAGTACATGTGTTTTTTGTCAGAACTGGCCGACTCTGTGGCCATGAGCCCAGTGGACAGAATGAGGTCCCTCAGTTTGAAGCTGGTATCACTGGGCAAGATGTACGCTGGCACACCAAGATATTTCCCTTTAGGTAAGACGTCCATCTACATCTACAACCGTTTAAATGTTATTTTTTGGGTGTATTTTATTAGACTATCTTAGTTTTATTCATAGTATCAGTTTCACATATTCTTAGTTATAATTGTAAAGTGTACATAACCTAATAAAATGCATATCCTTCTTTTTGACTGGTTATAGTAATCAATTATAGACTTTCAGATTATACCAAATGCACAAAAATGCACGTGATAATAATTTATGTTATATTGAATTTTAGGAGCGTGACAGCACAGGCCTAGTTTCTAGCACTTTCTAATATTATTAACCACAAAAAAAAACATTGTCTTTCCAGAGTTTTTGGTGAAGTTTCTGGAGCAGGAGGTGTGTCGGCTGAACTGGGACGTGGGATTTGTCACCTCCACCCTGCAGGAGATCGGAGTACAGCTGCCACGTCTACTGGAAGTCTATGACCAACTCTTCAAAACACGGGCACGGCAAACAATTATATGAATTTATTAGACTTGAAAACTATATAAATATATATATATTTAAAATCCTAAACCATAGTGCTATTGACTTTGTAGGATCCCTGTTGGCAGCGGCTGAAGAAACCCCTTCACCTGGTGGAGTGTATTCATGTGCTTTTATCTGGATATGTGGACGACCCGAGTAGAGTCCCAACCTATGACAGGTAAGCACTGCATCTGCCTCATTTTGATTACATCTCAAAGATCTATGCAGTGTCTTTTTTGTTTTATATATATTAATTCATTCCTTGAGTGTGTTTGATTCCACAATGTCTTAACTATTGCAATGACTCGAATTACTTTTTACATATTGGTAACTATTTAAGAGAACCATTTAGCAGTACCATGTCAATGTAAAAACTCCAATCAAACAATATATTTATATATTATTATTTTTGTCTTTGTAGGCGGAGGTTTACAAATGTGTGTCTTGACAACATCTGTGGCTACCTCGTGGAGCTACAATCTCTCAGTCCAAACTCAGCCCTTCAACAAACCATCGGCAACTTCAAGTCACTGCAGGCAAAGCTGGAGAAACTCCATTGAGAGGTGATCCCAACAGTTGGTCAAATAACACACAACACAATAAATTTGACCTCCACAGTTGCCTTGTCGTTTTGGTTAACAAGGACAATGAAATCTGACAGCAGTTTTATAACTTATTTTATACATTTTGATAGAGATCCGAAGGTTATTTTGAAATATAAAGCAGAGATGTCATGTTGGCTACTGTTTTCAATTGTGTAATAAATAATGAAAACTTCTTAGTTTCTCTTCATGAACTCGTTTTTATGACTTGTCTTTTTTTTTCACTTTTCTACTTTGCACCTGGTTTGAAAATTATTTTTAAAAATCTGAATGTTACCAAATTTGTGGGTAATGCTTTAATGTTTTTAATGGTGTTCCCAAAGTCAAGAGTGCTGCGGCCCCCCCCCCCCAATCGTAAATCTTCTATCAATACAAAACATAGTCACCTGTTTCCTCCAGATTTCAATTTAGATCATTGAAAAAAATCTCTGGTAACATAAAAAGATTGACCTGATGTATGATTAAGTATGATAGAATTGTCCATATATTTCTTTTGATTCATTTCAAGATAAATTGGGACCTTAGCGGACCCCAGTTTGGGAATCTCTGTTCTAAACTATAAAGTACTGAATTTTGAAATTATGTACAAAAGATGAACTCACACCATATCTCTGTATTATCTGAAATAAGCATTTAGTTTACTTGTCTGTTTTAGCATGGTGCAACACTAACCATATTCTGCATAAAAGCTTTTATAAAGAAGTAAAGTGATTTTGTTTATTTTTTGTTAACGTACATGCATATACAGCATAAGATAGATAGATACAGCATGAGAATGATAGATACAGCCATACCATACATTTCAGAGAGCTTGAAATGCAAAAGTATAATTGATTTAATATTTGTTTACATAATTATATTTAATTGTTGACATAATTATATTTAATTGTAAGTGGCACTCAGAGTGTCTTAGTCGTCACTGCAGCTGTAATGGATAAAGACCTTTTTTCCTAATTAGTTGTGCACAGCAGTATGCAATTATGTTTAATCTTGTGCTGTGTGTGAAGTTTCACATTATACCATTTTGCAGAAATGCACACATTGCACCTGTGCATGGTATAAGCGCCCATGTACTGTGATTGAGGAGAGCAACAATCAAAACAAAAAAAAGAAAGTAGAAAGTAACTACGGATGGAAAGTAGCTTCTAGCTAAATCTGGCATATTTACACAATGTCATGAAAATGTACAAAGTGTTCATTAATGTGCACTGTCCTCTTCAAATAAACACAAATAAATAGTAGTTAGGGACTTAACTAACAAAATATATACATACAGCTTCATGGCTCCTACACTTTCAAAAGCAGTTTACATACATGTTTATTTTTTTATTTGTGAAATACTTTTGATACAATATTGATTCTATAAAATAAAATACAGCAAAATATTAGTAAATGGAGATGCATTACTAGATTTTCCCCCAACAGTTCCATAGTCAAGTTTATACAACATCTTTTTTGGGTTAATTTCACTGACATAATTTGGGCTGTATACAAACCTTCATTTGAAAACTACCTCTGATTTATGCTGATTTTATGATTCCGGAGTGACTTATCTATCTGCTGCATGAACAGGACAGTTTTTTCACTCCGTGCAGAAAGATGTATGGGATGATGCAGGTGTAGGATGCTGCGATGTAGCTAGCCACTTCCACCATTATGGACGATGTGTGGAAGTTGATGGTGATGCGCAGAAGCAGATGAGTGAGCCAGCAGACCAGGAACACACTGGCCACGGCTACGACGCTCTTAGCTGCCCTGACCTGAATGTTGGACCCGGTCTTGGCAGAGATCTGAGCTGATTTTGGAAGGTTTACTTGCGGTTGTCTTTGGGCCACACTAGCCCCTCTATCCTGGCCATTAGACGCACAAGGCTTTTCTCTTGAAATGGCATCGATATTATTCCTATTCTCATCATTTTGGCTCTTGACTTTCCTCAACATGTCGGCATTGTGACTCTTTATGCGTCTATGGTTTTGAAGAAGGGTCACGACAATATGGGCACTTATAGTTAGAATCCCAGCTAGAGGAAGAGCATTGGCCAGAGTCAAGTATATAATCTCATATGTTTGGCCCGCTATAGCGTCAGGGAAGTAATCAACACAGTCTGCTTTGCTCTCATTGTTTCTATCCACTTTGACAAAGAAGAAGTGTGGAATACTGAACGCCACGGCCACGATCCAGCTTCCAGCCAGCAGAAGGGCAACCAGGTGCAGGCTGTCCATCTTCACAGGACCCCCTCCTTGTTTTAGAGACCCCACCAGCTTCTGATGCCAAAACATGCTGATGAAGAAAGTGGTGAAGATGCTGCTAGTCTCGGACAGGTCAGCGCAGAAGCGAAACACGCCGCAGTAGGTTTCCCCCAAAAACCAGCTTCCGGCAAAGTCAGCAATAGTGTCCGGGAGGTCCACCAGGTAGTTGGTGATGAGGTTGGAGACAGCCAGATTGATGAAAAGAATCTCATTGGTGCGTACTGCAGCTTTCGTTCTTGGTATTGAGCGTATGGCCAGCCAGTTGTTCCCCAAGACCCCTGCGAGAAACATGAGAGCTCGGATAAGGGATTCAATCAGTTTCTCTGCATCCATAGTATCAAGTCTTAATGCTCTCCAGTCAGGTGTCACACAGTTGTACAGATGGTTTGGGGCCTTTATAAACAAGAACAAGCCCAGCCCAGCGCTGCTTACCTTCCCACTCCCACTGGAACACAAAACCAATTCATTAGCTTTTCTTGTCATCAATGTAAAATATCCGATAGCTTCTCTCCAACATGTGTCCACAATATAAAAAAAAAATTTAAAAAAACACAAACAAGACACTTAATTAACATGGTTTTTTGAAAATCAAATCTTTTTGGAGTAACTTGTAGTTTACAAATGGCTATAGTTAATATATATAAATAAATAAATATATATATATATATATATATATATATATATATATATACAGTGAAGAAAACAAGTATTTGAACACCTTGCTATTTTGCTATTTCTCCCACTTAGAAGTCATGGAGGGCTCTGGAATTTTC
>JAVQKC010138458.1:0-14166 GCA_036025475.1 Philypnodon macrostomus
TTCTTCACAAACATCCAGACAAATCAAAAAAGTGATTAAGGTCCCATTGGTAACAGTTGTAGCACGTATGGGCAGACGTACGGGGCAGACGTACGGGGCAGACGTATGGGGCAGACGTATGGGGCCATTTTCGCCGATATACACCTTGCTGTCGGGGACGACAGCACAGGCCTAGTTTTATCTATAGCTATTCTATCATCGTCTGTGTGGACATTCATCTCTGACCTCTGGGCATCAGCATGATTGTTGGCATCAGGTGTTTTTGAAGTACTCAAAGCAGCCCTGTTTAAAGTACATTTCAGTCAACAAGTACACATTGGCCATCCAGAGATCTGATGAGTTACATAGGCCAGTGTGTCTCTATGGGTGCCAAAGCGTATCATATTTGATGTATGAGTATGCACCGTATGTTTGATTTGTATACATAAATTATAAACCAGACTCGATACATATATATCAATATACTGTTGTTTTTGTGGTTGTGAGTCTTGTTGCAAAGAAACTGTAATTATGAATTATACCTATGGGAACATCCAGATGCTAACCCCCCAAAATGACAAAGAAAGTCACCATTTTTGACAAATAACATCAATTTAAAGAAAAAAAATCTGAGTTATTTGACTAAAACAAAGAAGCTGTACAAAATTGAGCATGGCAGGAGTAGTTGAACCAGCACAGAGTCTTTGCCAACAAATCCTAATAATAATAATAATTCTCTCTGTCTCGGTCACCCTCTGTTTTTAGATAAAATGGGCTTTTAATTTAACATGCAATTTCCAGTAATTCTATGAAATCTCCTTCACTCTTTGAGGGGCAGAAATTGAGGTTACCCCGGGTTGATTCTTGCTATTCCACTTTAGATTGAAGAATTAAGATTGGGTCCATTATTTTTGCTGCAGTCGTAGCACACACAATTTTCTGATTTCTTTTCATTTGAGACATGGGGAAAGTACAGCTCCAGACATGTGTTTCTGATAATAGTCTGGATGTCGGCATGTGATGGTGTGATTTGTAACTGTGGACACGTATTTGCACATGTTTATAGATACATGCAGCCGGCGTTAATGACACTGGAGACAGAGGGGAAGAAAAAATGATGGCAGAGGATAAGAGGATCTGGAGGTGAGTGTGTGGGAGGTAAACTTTAAATCATACAATAAGTGACTTGTTGAACCTTCACTCTCTTCTACATGAGAAAAAAACCCTATCTGTGCTCAATGCTTGGTCTCAGACACCTTTGCATTTTGTCCACATCCAGGAGCATTGTTAGGCACATATCTTAGGGTGGCCCCAGCCTACCTTCAAGGCCTCCCAAATATAAGGCATAGTCATTGACCTGGGCTTAACCAGAAGCGTAACTAAACGCCCCCTAAAGGTCTAAACCAGGGGTGCCCAAAGTTCACTAAGGGCCACTCTCTGAAGTGACCGGTTTCACTTCAAAAGTCCCCTTCGGTTGTAGCCGTTTACTGGCCACATATCTTCTGGCTTATATTATAACAACACAGAAAAGTAAAAAAAAGACAAGTAAAAAGACAATTTGGGCCAATTGAGAGGTAAGGCCACAAAAAATGTATCTGCAGGCCGCATTTGGCCCCCAGGCCATAGTTTGGACACCCCTGGTCTAAACCAAATATAAGACAGGTCTAAATCAGAATTAAACCAGGGGACTAGACTTATAAACTCAACCAAACACACGTTGTCCTCTACATTCAAAGAATCATCATCTAACTTAAGGGGCTTTCTTTGGAAAACTGCAACCTAGATCATTTATTTTTGGCTCCACAACACACTAAAATAATGCCTAATTTAGCAAGGGATTTGATATTATATTGAGAGATTTCTTCTTACAATAAGTTAAAACACGTGAAGAAAGCTCAGTGGTGTCAGGAGTGGAAGAACACATCTCAGAAGACCAACACAACAATTTTTGGCCAGTGATGGTTTACAAAGCTTCTCCAAAGATTGACCAAAGAATAGAGTCAAAGATCATGACTCTATAATGGTTGGAAACACTGTAAAATGTAATAAATACAGTTGGGAAAGCTTTTACTGACTATGATAAAGTATTCTGTTTTCATATTTACACAAATAACTGGCCTGCAGAAAACAGTTACATTAATTGTTGTTTCCCCACTACCACCAGTTTTATAGACAATTTGCTGTATTGTTTTGAGTTAATTGTAATCAGAGCCAATTTCTTTGGCTCATTTTTATGCGTATACTCAACGTTTGTGTCTTCATACTATCTATCCCTCTAAAATATATTTATGCTTATTTTAGGTATTAATCAAATGCATTTAATCGTTTTGCCGTTGAAATGATAATAACATTAAAGGATGATTTGAAGTTTTCCCCCAAGCTGTATGTCTCCTGTTAATGTGTGCTGACAGAGGAGCGGAGGATTGTGGTCAGAGAGGTCACAGACACAGCAAAGTCTCGTAATTCAAACGCTGTATAACCGAGGCGTCTGCTGCATCGGAAGCAAACCAAAATAAGAAATGGTACACATGTTTACTTAGTGTACCCAAAGGGAGTAGTAGTAAATTATACATTATACTGTGAGACACTACTTACATGCTGACACGGCTACTGCATGAGGGTTTGCAAAGTAAAATGATGAAAATATAGTAATTAGAATGACTATGGCTTCGACACATCTAATGCTATATTTACTTCACAATGTTTGGGCTTTACTTGACTTTTATTGAGACATATTGGGTCAGTAAAGAGACAAAAAAGATGTGATCAGCCTACAACCACTGATGAAATGGTGGGACTAACATTGTGTCCTCAAACCTGGCATCACAATTAATCCAGAATTGGTCATTTTGTATAGTTGACAGCCCAGGATCCACGTTATCTCCTCTCCTCTTTGCTGCCACACCCCTGAGCTTCTTTGATTGTTGTCCCAATGACCTTTTTGTCGTAATGAGTCCCCATGACGATGACCTCTGTGTTTAACCCTACACTTCCATTCTCATGTGGTAGAAATTACATAGAAAACAACACACTTTGTCCTGATGTCAAACGGAAGTGGAGCCTGCAGGCAGAAGAAGTGACCTTTACAAGAGGTACAGCTCTGACCTGTGGCTTTGTGGGATCAGGAGAAGGGTAAGTCCCAGTTGTCGTTTAGATCTCATTAGTTGTGTGACTAAAACATCAACTACTTAAGTGGCAAGTAAAAAATACCATGAGAAGGATCTTGTAACTAAATATTTTTTATAGGGCTTTTATTTTGAAGTGTTTTCAACCAGTTGTACAAACATTTTAATTTGCCACATATTGTTTCACCAATTAGACCTTAAAATATTCAATTTAAGAAATAAGTAGCAAACAGCTTAACACAACATTTCTAACTTTTTGCATGTAATGGAAAACACATGTATATGGCTCAGTAAATGGCTTTTCCATACAATTATAAAAACAAATAAAGTCAACTTCAACGATCTCTTTAGCACATATTAAGCAATTTCATTTGACCAAAGTTCTGTTTAAGTCATAAATGTATGTATCCCAAGGCCAAAAATAGACCAGACAAAAGATACATACAAAAAGTAAAATAGTAAAAATATATTGTAACTTTGAAATAAAAACAAAGATGAGTTTGTCTAACAATTTTTCTCTTTTTTTTAATAAAAAAAATGATAAAAAAAAGCCATCAACAACAAACTCTGGCTGTGCCTTCATGATAATTAACTAAACCACAATCAAAAAAGTCCCCTACAGTTAGAGACATTAAACACACCATATCCTCAGCTTGATCACCACTTTCTCAATAAACTGCAGGGCCGCTGGATAAAATGTACAATGTAAACCGCACATAATTTCTGCTCCGTTCAAAGACTATATTCTTATTTCTGCAGCTTCTAAAGTTTTGGAATTTGTCAACGCAGCTTGTATACTTTTACGAGACGTTTTTATGCAAAATGTATTTTAGGTTTTGGTCGACTTTTGGCGTCTCTTAAGACAAATATTGCAGAGTCCATTTACTTCATTGTCTCCATTCTCTCACTTTACTCACTGCACATAGCCAATGTAAGCAAATAAATGAGTGTACCCATGAAGATGATTTTGGAGCAGGAAAATTCTCTTGGTAAGCCACATGACTTTTACAAAACCTTGAGACGCACTGTAGTTTTTGAGACATATTTTGGACTGGGGGGGGTCATAGCCTTATACTGTCTTGTTGTACGAGCCAGAGTGTCATTTCTCCACTGAGACCATGTGTTTGCAGTTTTGACACAGCTGCAGGCCATTCTCACAGCCTTTAGCCCTTCCCATGTGTTTCTGTGCCACAGTTACCCTTTAAAGCAGCATACTATGTAGTGTTTGGAACTTATTTTATGTTTGGGAAATTATTTTAGTGACAGATAGACTCCTTATGTAGCCTTGTATTCTATCACTAGGCTACTCGCTAGTAGTAAGGACAGTAAAGATTGACTGGAAAGTCGTTAACAACAAAAGTGCTCTGGAAATGTCAAACCTTCTATTACGGACAATATGGCGAGACAGTTGTTTAAACGGCAATTTATTCTATTATACCACTATTTGCGATGTACAATAGTATACTGCATATGGTACATGAGCTAAATGCTAACTAAAACACATTACTTAGACTTACTAAAAACCACATTGATAATAACCTTGGTGTACATTACCTTTTCTGATGTGGTTGCCAAAATTAGCCTTGAGGGAGCCAAAAGAGTTACTGTTACTGTTTTTGCTGCAATGGAAATGGAGAAATTCACAGGTTTTGTGTTTGTCATCTCTGCACAATGTATACACAATTTCCCAATGAGTCTTTTTCCCCATTTGCAAAATTGAGACCGACCAGCATGAATCAATAGACATTAATCACCAGTTTGCTTATATCACACTAATACTGTATCCATCATCTTTGGCAGTTCCTGAAATGTAGCCAGAAGGCTTTTGCTGAGTCAACACCCTACAGGAAAAGAGACACCCCAGTGTAACAGGAGAAAAGACTTTATTTGTCTTATAAAATATCTGAGGGACACGGGCGATGAAACCATTAAACCGTTATAACAGGAATAACCCCAGTGACACAGATGATATCAGTGATAAACGAGTGGAGCTGACACTGAGAGTAACTTTAGCCAGTCACTGAAAAATCACTCTCAGCCTTCAATCCTAGCAACCAGGGGTGTAGTGAGTACTATTTTAGATTCTCCAGACCCCCGAGAGTAGGGTCTAGTGTACATCTAGATTTAATCAGGACTAACCAGGTCTAACTCAGGCCTAACCAAAGCTTTTGGGTCTGAACCATTGTTAAAGCAGAGCTAAAGTAGAACTAAACCAGATTTAAAACAGGACTAAACTAGGGCTAAACCAAGACTTGGCTACAGTATGATAAATTAGGACTAAACTAGTTTGAAACTTAAACAAAGCCAAGACTAATTAAGGACCAAACCTGCTATGTTTTATTCTATATATCCAGTTTATCCTCTGAAGACATTTATTTAGCTCAGAGCTAAGCCACCCCTTGGTCTGAATCTTAGTGCTGTCCCGGCCCACAGCGCTGTCTCGGTAATTCCACTCTGGCACTCTTTCTCCTCCTGCTTTGGCTCCCTCTTCCCTCAATCAATCAGGAAGGGGTCCAAGCCTTCCCCACAATGGCGTCCGCTTGTACTGCTCGCTGCTTCGAAGGCTACCATTTCCAAACCTCATTCTTGCTGCTGACTAATTAGTGTTATGGTTAGTTAGCATTTTTGGCAGGCCCGGGGGTTCCCTGCATGACATTACGTCCAAAGCACTTGTCAAAACAGGGGTTGAAGTGAAGGGGAGCAGCGTTGGCCCACTAACTGGGGAGGTTGAGACAGCGGGAAATTTGCGGGTGGGCAAAGAGAAGGAGCGCGCCGTCTCATGGCAAAGGCTTTGACAGCTCCAGTCTCCAGACTACTGGCCACAAACAGCAACAGCCCAGCCTCAGCATTATGAGCCTGACTGGCAATTGGCAGTGGTGCTATTGAGTTACATTTACTCCATTACATTTTTGGAGCACAAGTATCTTTAAAAATAGTTTTAATGTACTAGAATTATTACTACTTGAGTAATAATATTAAACTTACAATATTTTTTTACTTGGTTACACATTCTGTCAACTTTACCCAATACTAGGTATTGCTTTGTGTTATGGAAAAGTGTTCTTAATTGATGTTTTATAAAAATGTCATTTCTAGTTTGGAAATACAATAATTTATTTACATTTAATATTTGTTATACCTATGTCTGATTGCACCAATACTAAAAATACATCAGACATGGCATTTAATTAAGTCGCTTTTTTCACTCAAACTTAAAGACTTTTTACTTCTGCCTGAATATTATTTTGACGGCTATGTAAACTCCTGACACTATAAACTCTTTAACTGTTAACAATTAAACAATAGAAAGACTCCATTGTGCTTTATTGTTGTCTATAGCTTCAATTTTCCGTCACGCTTTCTCCTCTCACTCAAGCTCCATCCCCTTCAACCCCTCTCCTCTTTCCCCCGGTCTATATCAGATTAGACAGTGGTGTTTATTCAAGTGTCTTCTATTTGCACGGATTTGAACCCCCGGTTTGCCAACTATTCTCTCTTTCATCTTGAGTGATAACTCATTTCCAAACCATTCTTATGAAAGTCAAAGAGCACAATATAGGCTCTAAAGTAGAGAATAAGGGTGTGCTTCATGCATTACCTCAGCCAGCCAGACAGACAACGGCTCAACTGAAACTCAATAGTGTTGGCTCTTATTCCAGCTACATTTGCTCATCGTCCCCATAAATCAACATAATTTCAGAGTGTGTTTAAGTCTTTATTTTAATAATTGCCAGAATGGTTTGTTGTTAAGCTTACTATAGGCACTATTGTTGCGGCTTATATTTTTTTCAAATAAAAATATCAGCACAATACATTAAACAACTATTTACTGCAATACAAATTTCCGAAAATTCAGCTGTACATAAGAAATACAATATGATGTCACTGCGGATGTCTGCTAGCACTTAACTGGCCAAAGTCCGAGCCCATGTCCTCCTCCTCTCTCCTGAGCTGGTATTTATTTGAAATGCACAGTCTACTCCTGTTGATTTATGGCAGTTAAAAGGTAGGGTTTATAGTATGGCTGCCAGTTAAAGACTCCCCCGGTTGCAGTTTTGTGAGCTGGGAGCTGGGCTTTACTCAGACAGGACCATTATTTGTCATCTTTCCAAACAGCGTAGCACATTTCTAAATTTCTCAGACCAAGTTTCAGAATATGGTCACTCCTGGGACATACTTCTCTTTTGTCAGTCTCCCAGTGAACCATTCAGGCTCAAACACAAAAGGTCTGTTTCCTCACATCCCCTTGAAAGGTTTCCTGCCTTGGACTGTACAACCCAGTGAGGTTTACTCTCACACTGTTGTTGAAGTGGGCAGGTTGCATGTCAGTGTTTTCCATCCGTTACCACAGTGTGATTTTACACCACATGCCGTTTCACTAAACAGGCGGAGGGGCCATAAGGCTGCAGCCATCAGCAGTCAGACATGTCCATGTGTTTCTCTGACTATACCACCTACACTAGACGGCTCATAGATGCATATGTATCTAACTTTATCTCTTCACCCTGTGGCTGTGTGTAGGCTGGGCTCCATGGGGCATATTGCTCATCAATAATGCAGTCCAGAGGAGCTGATGGCTGTAGCATCTGCCCCCGGGGCTTGAGGTCCAGTCAGGGCCTGCAGGCAGAGTGATGGGTTAGTACCCTCAGGGCAGTGGGCCACTGACACCAGCGCTGCCTGGGGAAGTGAGTGAGTGCCCTGCTGTTTGGATTAGTCTGTCTGTGTGAATCTATACAAGTGTGTGTGTGTGTGTGGGAATGAGGCCGCTAAAAGAGCCCATTCTGTTTACTATCAGTTACCATTAGCACCTCTGATTACTATCGCTGTGGTTTAATGCTCAGTGGCAGCCTGAGATGAAGATAAATAAACAAAAAGACACAGTCACTGATAGAAGTAGAAGGATATACTTATACACACAAGTGAGGCTTCACAAACTGGCCCCCTGCCAGACACACCATTAGTTTTTTCAGCTGGATTCAGATCACTACCAAAGTGTTTCATTATGTATTTAACTGTGATACACATGCACTAACCCTATAGGAGTGGCACTGACCCAGTACACTGTGTATATTGGCACCTTTCCTATTTAAGTAACTTAAAACTGAGGGATGAATATACTTCATATATCTTGGTATAAAGCTATTAAGGCCACATATAACACTGAATACCTAACATTTTGAACATATTGGAAAAGTATCTTTCATTTTTATCACATTGATGATATGGTAAATTGAATGTAAGCCAGAAGTGATTCATAGTAGGCATAAATCAGACATCTGAGTTTTGTTTTCCTTTGTACCCTCTGGGTCGCGCAAACGAGACATCTCCACAAACAGAAACATGATCTCCCTCGAAGTATTCACACGGAAAACCCACTTTCTCTTTTACCAGAGCTATTTACTGTGATATCTGTCTGAAGTCCCTGTCTCAATGCGAATGCTGTTAGCTGTAATTACTATGACAAACTCTGACCATGTTCAGTCACAAGATCCCACTGTGACACTTCTGTGGTTTTGAGTGGGACTCGTCATAAAGTGTTGCCTGGGAAGTAACCGTATCGACAGTCCTTCTCTTACCACTTAAATCCTTTTATTACAAGAGCAGGGATGTCACTCTGAGGGCATGCTATCTTCACAGGGAGGCTTTCTCCAGTCTAGCCTCTATCTTGTACAAAGCTCAGCTGAATAGATGAGGTTTGATTTAAACCTGCAGGTGGTGTGGTGTCTGTAGAACACACCGTCACTGCAGTGATCCCATCGTCGTCCCAATTCTTCCAGTCGACTTAATGACTTAATGACCCAATGATTTATTGGGTCCTGTACAATGGCAATGAAAACCATTGCTGCTCTGGTCAGATACAATTTAGAGAGTATCATTTCAAAAAGCAAAAGGAATTTCTACAGTATTGCAGCAGTAATGCAGTTGGAGCAGGTTGTGTAATGTATGATTGTGTCAGTGTGATTGTTGTGGTGTGTTTGGTAGGGGTTGGAGAGGCTGTAGGCACGGTATGGCTGCCACGTCTACATTAGTTTGCCCCAGGGCAGTTGTGTTTACCACCAGTGTGTAACTGTGGAGTAAACGAATAATGGACACCACTGTAAAAGCCACTGGATTTCAATACTGTTTCCTTTGTTAACACTATTCCTATTTGTTAAGAAAGTAAGCCTTTTGATCCAGAATATTATTTTGAGTTTGTTGGTTTGATGACGAAGTATATATCCTTTCCACACGTTAAAATAAAATGTAAATTCAGTGAATTAATGAGTAGGATGTTTTTTTTTGCTCTTCAAAGAGCATAAGGAAACATACGAGCCACAAACTGCTCATTTACATATTTTGCATGTGGTTGTAAAACAAGTCAGATAACAAGTTAATATAGAGTCAAAGGGAGTCGCTTTTACTGTTATTTAGGGTGAGAGGAAATGAGTGCCGTAGTGGAATGTCTGGCTCAGTGTGACTGGTCGGTGGGCTGGTTAGCAGGTTGGCTGGCTTCTCTAAATGCGGCTTTTCATGGATATTTATACATACACAATTTAAAAAGACGCCCATGAAACCACCACTGTCGCTCGACTCCCCACCCTCCCCACCACACCCCTGTCAGACGCATGGATGCATGTACACAAACAAGTTCCCATAAGGACCCACACAAGTTTGTATGTTCATAAACATACTCAATGGGCGGACAGCTTTTCTCACACGGGACCGATAAAACCCCAAAGTGATGCTTTATCGTTTGCAGGTATTTGTTTTCAAATGTTTATAGTACCGAACGTCAGAATCACCAGGGAAAGTGCAGTCCAACATGTTGATTCAAGACATTTACATAGACCACTCTTCCTTTTTTATGCTTTGTTTCTTTCTATTTCCTTTTCTAACCAGTAACACATTGAACCTGGGTTTCTGAGCACTCGGGACCCAAAGCAGGCCTGCATGTAGAAATGAGCGGGAGCTGGGCCGGAGCCAAGCTAATAACTGCAGTGTATTAACAGGTCACTGAGAGCTGTGTTTTTACATGTAGCGGGCCACAGTCAAATAAACTAACGGTTTTGCCATAAGCCTCGCCTGGTGTTTTACATGATTAGCCTGTCAAAATTACTTGGGATATGGATCCGTTCAAGGTGCTGATGAAGGTAGGAGCGAGGCCGCCTTGAGGTTTGGCACTTTCAATTTCAGCATGTTTTTAGGTTGACTTTAATTATCTGAATCGGGCTGGTTCATTTAAACCAGCAGGTATGTTTCGAAAGCAAATAAATAGATTTTACCACAGCTTTGCACAGTGTCCATTTGTGCCTGTGGAAAAAATGAAAAGATAACTGAATGATTCAGTCAAATGGTCATGTTTGGTTATGTTTATGGACACTCTTTTGCTGTTGCTATTCTTTTGCTACTTTGGTAGTGGGCTGGCTGGCCTATTTGTGCAATAATATAGACAATTACAATCGGTATATTTCAGAATCACAGCATGGCAGTTTATTGTTTCAGTTGTAGAATTTTTTTATTTCACCATTTCTGGGTTTATGCCATATACGAAAATTGTGGTATAATAAATATAGATGTTATTTTCTCTTTTGGTAAAGGACCGGTACAGGTTGTCCCACAGAGCCCTACATAGTGACATAGCTCATAGTAAATTTGGCTAAAGACCTACTCACTTACAGCCAGGGGATTGTGCTCACTGGACATGTTGTAATGCATATTCCTTTTGGGATTTTGATGTTTTGTCTACCCGAGTGATGTTTCTTTCCATCTAAAGGTTAACAGTCAAGCTCATAATGGACTGTTATGGAGATTGTGCGTGGTGAATAGGTAAATGTAAGCCCGAGCTCTGCAGTATATCACTTAGACACTTTTGAGTGCTGTCCCGTGTCTGTGTGAGGCAGGCTGAACAACTTGGTTTCTTCAAACGCTGCATTGGTCTCCAGATGACAGTTGTCCTCAAAGTGCAGCAAGTCACCCATATAACCCTGAGGCTCATTTAAATGCAACACATTTTGGGAATATCTGAATGTTTACCCAAATTCTGCTTCTTATTGATGTAGTCAAACAACAATAAAGGCCTAAATTGAAACAGCCGTCGCTGGAGAACGGTAATGGAAATGATTAGAGGACAGCTTTGTTCCATATTTGTGAGTGTTGGTCCACTCTGTGTTCATACATTTGAATCTGTATGTAGGGTTGTAGCATGGGCTTATACTGTGGTTGTGCAGATGCATTTTCTTTCATTCTGGCTCAAATATAAGTTTTTATGTTGATTTTACATAATTTTGTTTATCAACACAGTTATTACACAGGAATGTAAATCCCCCAAGCGTAAATCCAGATTCCAGAACTCTTTACAATTTACAGTTAGCACTATTACATTTCAGCATGGGGTTTGCGTGTCTCATCTATTTGTATATTCTCCACATGCTACCACGAATTGCTTTTATTCTATTGTTGAATTTTTGGTTTTACAACTTTATTTATTGAAAACATCTTTCTCTTGGCTGAGAAGATTCTATATATCTATATCTGTATATCTGTATATATGTATATTTGTGTATATGTATAAGTATATCTATATCTATGTATGTATGTCTGTCTGTCGTTCTGTGTCTGTGTCTGTGTCTGTGTGTTCATGTCCCTTTTAAATCCTAGACTTGAACTACAAGAGTAATAGCATGACTGTTAGCACTTCCTGGAGATGTTTTGTACAGAATTATTGAAACATACATGATTGTAGCCACAGCAAATGACTCATAAGACCAGTTGCATATAGGGCTCCTTTATGTGACCACTCTCCCTTTGTATTCCCTGCCACATGTCATGAGCTGACACACCCTACGTCTGAATGATATAAAATTCCCAAAAAACCATTGTGCTGCATTCAGAGCTGTTACTCACACCATTACAATTTTAAAGAGAGCTTTGGCCTGGTGGAGACTCATGCCCAGGCAATAGCTCGTTGATGCTAGCGCCGTCTCACCCCAACCTTCTCACTCCCTCTGGGTCTATAGCTGCTGACAGACTGATAGGCACCTATTGTTCCAGTGTTGAATCAGAGGAAGGCGAGCTCTGGCCTCTACCCTGATCTTTTGGCTTCCTTTTTCATTTTGCGTCGTTTAATTCCCATTGTCTCTTTTGATGCATTTTTTTTTTATATTTTGATTTCACGGCTCTCACATCACCACCTCTTTGCCTGTCTGTTCATCTCTTGGCTGTTTTCTTTTGTGCTGCTTCCTCCACACTGTAAAATGTAATCCTACTCCTAAAAATCTAGGAAACTGATTAACAAAAAGAATAATACTGTGACTATAAATAATTGTTTTTAAACCAGTATTTCATGATATGACAACAAATCTGTGCAGGTAGTTTGTTGATTTCATCCCAGGGTATTCTATTCCAGCAACTATGGGCCTAAGGTGGAGGACACCCTAGAACCATGAACACATTCATTCACTCACTCACAGGGGCAATATTTGAAATAATTAATTAAATACAAAGCTAAACTAATAGATTAATTGACTTTGTATTTTTAAGGTAATTCATTTCCTAGATTTTTCAAAAGTAACTTTACAGTGCATCTCATTTAACGGTCTTCCTTCCGCCTTGTCCTGGCTCCTCTGAGCTGTGCATCTGTCATTTCCACTCTTCTACCCTTTTTATCTCCTGGCTGTACATATCTGTCTACCCCGGTCTCATAGTGCCACAAGCTACTTGGCAGGACACAGTCTTTGCTGGTCCATCTGCTGGCTTGATCTCAGATTTCACTTTATCGACATTGTCATCTCTTTTACTGCCTTACCCCTCTCCTCTGTCTCGCTGTCCCCTGTGCCCACTCAATTCGTCCGTGTCATCACCTTGATTTTGTCCACAGATGCGTCCACTCTCATAACCTTCTGCACCCATGGGCCCGACAGAGCAATCTGTATGCTGACTTCATAGTGAAAACATGTCCCCCAGTTCAAAGCAGTGCTTAAATTAAGACAGCTATTATCATCTACAATTTGACATGCTTCTGCTCTGATAATTGCAGTGGCTCTTTGTGATTATTGGGGGGGTTATCAAAATTCCACAGCAGTAACAAAACCAGATCAAAGACTGAAGCCATGGGAGTTAGAATAAACTAGTGTATTAGCATAAAATGTAAACTATTCAACTATAAAGTAATACTATGATTAATATTGAATAAAATACGGTGCCAATGCTAACTAGGATGTATGCTTCCTCACGCCCATAGGATTGTCTTGCCCTTGCGTCTACAGCTACAGGAGTAGATGGAATGAGCTGAATAATACAGTATAAGAAAACATAGTCAATGCATTTGTTTTTGTTTGTTTTATTGTTTGACTTATTCTCACTGGGGGCAAAGTATGTATTTTGTTGGGGAGTAAGTGGAAACCTGACATGGGGAGAATGTATTGTTGGTCTTCTGAGTTTACTTCATATATCTTGAAATCTAGCCATTACTTAAATAGATTTAGTGCTTTTTTAAGACAGTATGACACAACACACATATATATATATATATATTCTATTCTTTCACGTTTTCAGGAGTCTTCGTTTTCTTTAGGCAAGCTGCATTCTGGCGTTAGTCCACTATGTGGCAGTGTCATGTCACTACTTTCCATCAAGACACAGTCAGTTTTATCCACAAATACTCTCAAACTGGTTTTGAGCCTGTTAAGAAGATATATGATGCGAGGGTGGGACGCACACACACACACACAAATATACAGGGCCTGGCAGTAACAGAACAATGTCTTCACTCTCTGACAGCAGCAAGTGACACTTTACAATAACAGAGCAGTTTGATGGGAGAGAGGAAGTCGACTTAATGAAGTGTCTGTGAATGAAGGCTTACTGACTCACTGACGCACACAAGAAAGGTCAAAGTGGGGCAGCCCTGAACAACGCTCTGTGAACCAATATGTCACACTGGGGCTTCATTTATTCAGGCATACATGTTCTGAAGGCAGGACTGTGCAGTAGTTGTTTTCTAGGCTCGCCACTAGAGGGCGCGGCCGCTTTTCGAGTGATGTTAGATAGATGCATAATGGTGTCCATGCATGCAGAAGCAGTG
>JAVQKC010138480.1:0-13704 GCA_036025475.1 Philypnodon macrostomus
AAACACACACATGCACACACAGACATAAACACACACACAAACACACACACATACAGACATAAACACACACGCACACACACAGACATAAACACACGAACTTACACAGACATAAACACACACAGAAACACGCACACACACACACAGACATAAACACACACACACGCACACACACACAGACATAAACACACAGAAACACATATGCACACACACAGACATAAACACACACAGAAACATGCATATGCACACACACAGACACAAACACACACAGAAACACACATATGCACACACACAGACATAAACACACACAAACACACACACATACAGACATAAACACACACAAACACACAGACATAAACACGCACACACACAGACATAAACGCACACACACACGGGGAAAAATATACAAGTGTTGAAAATCTGTTTTTTTACACTTGTCACATGAAACTGCTCAATCTCATTTTTGCTCGAGACTCGTACAATGCCTCCTGGTGATAGCAGATGGTACAAAATTGACAGTGTTGGATTCCCACTGATTCGACGGTCTGGGAAACACAAAATCCTTGTGTGAATGTAAGTGTCAGCTCTTCAACTGTGTACTGGAGGATCTGGCAGTAAACACTGTTCAAGACAGAATCATGTGTGAATCAGAGTTACGGTGACAGGGTGTCGTGGTGAAGAAGAAGAGTACGAGGTCTTTTCAGGAATGATGGGTCAAGAGCCAAATAATTACCTTTCATCAACTATTACATTAATTATTCAATCTATACACCCTTTAAAATGTGGGTCTATACACCCTTTAAAATGTGTGTCTATACACCCTTTAAAATGTGGGTCTATACACCCTTTAAAATGTGGGTCTATACACCCTTTAAAATGTCAGATGGCATGTTGAAAATTCCAGAACGGAGGTAACTGGAGCAAAAGTGAGTTAACTTTACAAAACAGTAGTGTTTGTGGAGAGAGATAGAATAATTCTGAACATACAATGAAAACACTATTGTGGTCTTCAACATTTTTGTGAGGACTTCTGTAAAACCTAAATATCAATAATTTTGCCTCCAGCCAAAAGTCTAACTGTTACTAATGTGTACATTAAATAAACATACAATGTGAGGTACATTCAGTAATGTGTCCTACCCAGGCTCTGACATCACCTACATGTACAGAGTGGAGGGACTTTGTCAAAACCATCTTCATTTGCGATATTTTGTGGCTAATTCTAATTTCTCCATTGAAAGTGTATTATGGTCTTGCCTCCAGTTGCCTCCATTCTGGAACTTACAACTTTCTGTTTACAGACTTTGAAAGGGTCTATATAGTACAGTATACCAGTCATCAGAGGGAAATCTGAGACTCCGAGACCCTCTGTGGGTTTTATTGTAAGGCTTTTTGTTTTATCACATGCTTCCACAAGAGCGCTTAGACTGGTTGATACATCCTTAATCTATCAGGAACTACAATGAGGCTCAACATGGGCAGGGCTCCCTCTGTATTTGGTGCTACCTAAATATAATATAATGTAATATTATATTATATTATATTATATTATATTATAATATATTATATTATATTATATTATATTATATTATATTATATTATATTATATTATATTATTTATTGTATTATTTACAGTGTTTCCATTTTCCACTAAATATCAAACCTGTTCCTTTTGAGATCAATGTAAAAGCTTCACATCATGAATCGGGAGCAGCAGGTCAGTCATTAGCCCTGGTTGCAGCTGCCTCTCAGTCTCTTTGCTCCGTTATAAAAAACTCACAGCTTTTCTTTGTGGATCTGAGACACATCTTTTTGCCACTTACTGTACACACATCTTTGTAGCAGCCTCCATCTCTCTGTGATTCATGTAAAAAGCACTGACTACTATGGGTCAATTCATCTGGATGGCTTGAAAACCTCTACGCTCGCTGTATTTATACACAGGATATCATTAGCATGCAGCAAGTATGTAGAGCAGGGAGGAAATACAGCTTTGTGGCATCTTATTACATGTGTCTCATCCTGTTGAGGACTGTGGGGCTTATAACGCAAGCAAAGCATTTTAGGATTCAACGTTACAGTGACATGTATATAACTGAAACCCTAACCTAATACTGAAGTGTAGTCTCTAACTTCTGCAAAAGATATATAGAAATCTACATTAATAAACTACAAATATATTCTTCTAATATTTTATTTTATTATACATTATATTCAAGCAGAGTGGAAGATGGTTGAAAACCCACCATCTGTCGTGCTACCCAGCTTTTGGTTTATAAGAAAATAGTATATTGTCTAAAGTAAGGTAACATTAAACAGGGCATTCAGTGGCCTCAATTCTTACTGTCTGGGTCCTGAATTGAAAATAGAAAACTACATCACTCCCCCGGCCACATGCTGCTTATCACTGAAACAGCCAAGAAATAGCAAAAAGAAAATTGGTTCAAAAGATGGAGGCCAAATGCAACTCCTATCTCCACTATTCAAATTCATTGCTTCCACATTATGTCTTTGGTGCATGAAGACACTGCCAGTGTTTGATAGTACCCAACTGCATGGTCCCAGCCCAGAACAAAGACAGTGAAAAGGAGACAAGATCTGAGCTAAGCGGCTAATCTTCTGTCACACACACATACACATACATTTCTGCTAGTGGCTAACGCCAAACTGTTGTGGACATTATGTGCACATGTTCAACTGTGAGATATGGCGCAATCCCCTGACCTTTGACCTTTGCACCTCCACAACGGAGAGACTTTAAAAACACAGTGCCACTAAAAAGGCAGCAGCTGGAGCTTAGTGCCAGTGTGCAAAGGCCATAACACACACAAGAAACATCTGGCATGGGTTTTACACGCTCATCAGTGAAAAAAATAAAGTTGACATTTTTCAACACAAAAAGAAACTACATAAGTCTAAAAAGAGCGGTTTAGACCATGTCTTAGTAGGCCATAATATTACTGCACTGTGCAAATGTTTGACAAAACACAAAACACATACATTTGTAGATCTGAATCACTGGATCCAGGATTTTTAAACGTTGTGACATATTCCCACTGGCTTCTGGTTTGGATCTATCTTCACCTGTGTTGCACAATAAAACTCTGCATTGAGTGTCTGAGAGTAGCATAAAACACAGAAAGATGTGAGCAGCCTCAAATCACTTATGAAATGGCGGGAAGAACCTACTTTTTCTGAATGTGTTTTTTATAAATGCTCTATTTCCATTTTGTAAATTGACAAAGACAAATTTAATATACTGCACATTTTAAATGCTTTTTACCTAACAGCATTACTTCACAGAACTGTGTGCGCGTCTGTAGTGGACATCCCACACTCTAATGCAATGAGCCACATTACAAATCCCAATGATACACTTTTAAAATGTCTGCTCCACAATTCAAATTAAGTTAGCCATTGTCTCATAGGACCAGGTAAGAGAAACTAAGTGGTCTATGATTTTAATGTGTCCATTATGTGCAATTAGGACCAGGTTAAAGCGCTCTCGTGTGTTGTTTTATTGTGTTGGATCATAGCGAGAGACATGGGCGAGAGACATGGGCGGTCTATGGAGGGGTTGTTGCAGTGCTAAAGCTGCAGTAGTTGTAAATCACAGAGGCAGTAGAGCTACGCTAATGAATCTGCACTGCAAGAGTTGGGCCAAAAGACTATGGGCTCCAGTCCAAAGCTTACTGTATGTCCTGAGCTGAGCAGCTATGGTTCTCAGGCTTTACACACCACAGAATTGTATACTAAGTAAATCTAAATCAGGACTAAACCTGTAGTAATCAAATGGGGCTAAATCAGGTCTGGGTCTAAACTGTGCCCAACCCAGTCTTAACCTGGACTAAATCAATACTAAACATTGGTCCACAAGGCAAATTTAGGTGCTAGCTATAGGACTAAAACTGTCTCTAAATTAATCTAAATCAAGACTTAAACTAAACTTAAACAACGAAAAACTAAAAAACCCATGTACCAGCATTAGTACCCATACCACAGTTTGAGAAACCCATAATGCAAAGGTATGAGCCCAGAAAGCACAATGTATCTGTGATAGTGCAAAATAGTTTAATATCAAATAAACCTCGCTCCTGGGGAAAACACAGCCTAATATTGTACAGTGTGTTTTTGCTATAATGCTTTTATTGGACAAAGATGAATGCTTTTCACTGTGGCCATTGTTTTAGATGCATAAGGATGGAAAGAAACCACAACCAGAATGCTTTACGACCTCAGACTCTATGCATATATATATATATATATATATATAAAGTATATACTGTACAGCTGTGGTGCATGTCCTTTTGTCAGCCCAGTGATTAACTGGAAATTGTGACAGGCCAGGCCATAGTTGCTTTGATGGTCTCCAGTCACCTCCCACCTCAAACTGGGAATAAGGGGATTTATTTTGATTTAACTACAATGTTTATGGGGCCGCAGTTTAGCTCTTCAGTCTGTAGAGCGTGCGGCCCATATCCAGAGCTTGAAATGCTCGCCCCGGCATCATGAGTTCCGCATGAGAATCCGTTCGCTGTGATACTGTCCTGTCAATAAAAGCTGAAAAAGTCACAAAAAAATGTAAATAATAATAACTAGAATGTGTTTACAATTTACATTTTAACAAGATTTAGCCTTCAAAGTGCTTAAAAAATCTCTCCATGTTCAAATTTTGAGTCAAATACTTTTTCTTACTAATTTACTTATTAAACTCTCACTGTCAATAATAAAGACACGGTTCAACAGTCATAAAATAACTAATCTAATCTAAAAATTATGTCAGAGTTTGTAAATATATTATACGTGTATTGTAAGTAAAATGAGGACAGATCATTCTGTTACTCTATTGTACTTTACTAACACGTGCATCATTTTGTTTGGCTCTGCGTCTCACTACAATCATTTATTAGCACTTCTTGTTCTTCCCACCTCCACTTCCAGATCTGCCTGAATGTCTCCAGTGTATCTTAAGTTGTAGCTTTATTACATTATTCACATAAAGACATATAGACTCTAAGTGTTTGGCTGCTCATTAAAGATATCCCAGACTCTCCTGGGACGTTGGTAATGTAAGATGATGGGAACACATGTCTGACTATGATATTTTTGCACCCATATGTTGCTGTGAGAATAGGATCAACTGCACAGTACAAAGGTTAAGCCACAGTTTAAAAGAGGCAAAACAAAGCGAACTAGAAGTGAACTAGGTCCACCCTCGTTCGAAGCCAGTCCCATGATAGAAACTAGAACAGTGGTTCTTAAACTCGTCACACCATTTACCACCTCAGAGGGTATTTGGCTTTCCAAGAAGGAGACTGGCGTATCCAAACAAGCCAAATCAGGTCTGATCCAGGTCTAAACATAATCAAAACCAGGTCAAAAGAAAGACTAATCTAAACCAATACTAAATCAGGACATGACCAGAACTGAACTCTAAACCAAGTCTGAACAAGATCTAAACCAGAGCAAAGCTATGGTCCACCCAGCTATCTCATAAGTCCTCTACTAGATCAGGACTAAACTAGATGTAACTCTAGCTCTTCATTATACAAAGACTTGGACTGCAAAAGATTTCTACTAAAAAGAGCCTATGTTCTACCAGTGTTGCCTGGACCAGAGTTTGAGAACCACTGGACTAGGCGAAGCAAGGTCCTCATGACATATGGAATACACAGTCACACACACTACATGCATAAACTGGGTGATTGCTGGTTTCGCCCGAGGCGCTGGATTTTTGGGAGCGGCAGAGCTTAATTTCACGCCCTGCATGAGTTGCGTACTAATGTGTAATGTTAGCACTAATTTCAGCACCAGAGTATGTCCAGAGTATGTCATAGGAGGAGAAATGGGTCAGTCGATTCACATCTATATAAGCGTCACATAGGCTGCAGGCTAAATAGCAAAAGTTATTCTGGACTAGTACTTATAAAAACGGGGCAGACCAAAACTAATTTCTAAGATAAGATATTAAAGGTAAATATATACAATCATATCTACACAACATTTTATTTAGTTTGTACTCTTTGTGCCAGTCCCAAACATGGATATACTTCACAATAGGAGGCAGACAATTTGCTGTGGCGACCCCAGTAGTAAAAAGCCAAAAGAAATACATAAAAATGGGGGTGTGCTAAAAGATCGTATCGTGATATAAATTATGACTAATCTGCTAATCTGGGAAGACCATTGGATCTCGCTACAGTGCAATAATTTATGCTCAGCTCCCCACTGTCTTTTTACAGTAACAATGCCAATGTTCATGGAAATGGAAATAAATAGTATTGAGTATTATAATGAACACTGGATTGGATGTACAGTGATTTTTTTTTTCTTCTGTGTAAAATAAAAAATACAAAACCAACCAAAACTGTGATAAAATCTAAATTGTGATCTTGGCTTAGTAAAATTGGGATATTATATTTTGGACCATATCACACACCCCTAGTAGAAATAGAAACCACTACTTTTGTCAGCAAATTGATTGCACAGCGAAGTCTGCAATGAAGTTAGAAATGTTAAATCTCCCCATCCAAAACTGCTGAACATCTTCACCATATCTACAACAATCATCTTCATGCATTAGCCCAGCTGCAGGGGGACTCACTTAAACTGCTGATGTTCTCTGGAGCTGCGGATCTTGGAGGAGAATCTTTCAGCCAGTTTTTCCAGACTGCGGGAATACTCCAGCTCGATCTCGGCTTTTCGACGGAAGAACTCCTGCAGGTCCTGGAGGAGCTGGATCCGTGACTCGGACTGTTGCTCCAGGCATTTGAACTGCTCCACCAACTGGTTACGGATCTCTGTTCAACAAGAGACACATAACGTTAATATGGACTTTAAATGGCTGTCACAACAAACCACAGAGGAGTATGGCCCTGACACAAAGATGCTGAAGTCAGACATTATCACATTTTCTTTAATGAACATGGGTACGTGGGCTGTCAGGTACATAATATTAGGTTTACCACAGACACCAAAGTCAATAAGCTTTGTCCTATATGCCCTATGGCTCTAGATAGAAGAGCAGATGGTGAAACTGCAGCATCAGCCATTTGATGCTTAAATTACCGCATTTCTGACATTAACTACCGTACTAGAGCTTTCATGTGATTAAGGTAGCTATTATCTTACTAAATCATACTGGAAATGAATCTACCAATGCAAATATAGGCCTACATTTAGAATAGTCAATATTTACAGTACATGCTATATCAAATTACGTCTATTATTGTCAGCAAATTCTTCAATACATTGTTTTGTTCAGAGCTCGCAGCTGTAATGGAGTGCACACACTACATTTTGATCATTTTTACACCCGTGCTGTTGCAGGTGATATCACATATATATAGTCATAGTTATTTTACATCAGGGAACAATGTGGGATTACAAATTGGTTTTATGTATCACGAAGAATAATGAGAGGATTTGTTGCAGAGAGCAGCTACCACTGTTTTTAATCAGTCTCACGTTCATTTCATAATTCAATGTGTGGGAATGTTAGTTAAGGGCACCTTTTTCTTGTTTGGGGAAACATAATGATCACTAAATAGCATCGATTATCTGACTTTAAAAACAACTATTGTCAGTGTGTAAAATCCCTGTGTTACCATGGGATTTTCTCTCACCACAATTAAATTAAATTATGCTTGTATGATTGTGTAGTAAAAGTCCTTTTGTGTCAAGTCTTGTGCATGCACTTCTGCCCCTTCTCACCTACTACATTGTGAGTTCAACCTAATGTAATAAGCACTGCAGCCAGTCCAAACACAAGAGTGAGATGATTCCAGTCAGGCTCAACTCCTCAGATCCGGTGGGAACCAGAGCAGAAACCGGACTCCTCAGTAGCTCTGTCAGCAGCAGCACAGCACTGAGCACACTGGGGTCTATTGTAGTGAATAAAATCACAACCAGACAAACGGGATGACACTGACAATAGGAACAATAGCATTTGTGAAACCATAATGTGCTTCCTGTAAAAGCTGAAAGAAAACTTCCTTCAGCCACATCTTTGCATGTTGCAACATCCTTTACTTACAAGTGGTAATAGAGACCATTTGTAAGTCAATAAATGCTGACATAATGAAAGCTCAAAATACTGTTTCCTGCTACAAGACAGTGTTTCCTGGATTGTCATGGTGATTATCAAAATTCAATGCATCTAGGCTGTCAACATGTAGAAGCTTTATGATTAAAACGCTGCAAGCTGCATTCCTTGGTTGGTCCAGCAAAATCAATAGTCAAATCTGTGAACAACATGATGATGTAATATGAAATAAAAAGTGAGTTTAATTGAACGTTCCAGCTGCAAACAGCGAATGGTTCATTCTTTATCTGAACAGGGAAATCATACTATAACCTTAAAGTCTGAAGTCTTTGGTTTGATTCAAAATCACCATGTTGGTAGCGTGCTAAATTATACATTTCTGTGGTATTGCGAAGTCTATTGTACATTATTGTTTTTTTGTTTTTTTTACTTTTTACTTTACATTTACACCTATACATTTTAACTTAAAAATCATACAAAAAATCTAAACAATATGATGACAATGTTACCTCAGTGGCTGGCCTGGGACACAGTTGGGAGTGCCCACATTTCAAATAACATTTCAAAAGTCTTGTATTTTGGGGAAGCCTTTCATTTCTCTGTGATATTGTCCCGCCTCAAGCTCCACACTCAATCTGTGGTTCACCATAGTCCCAGCCCTGTGTTATAATGGGCCTCCAAGTACCTCCCATTTCTGATCTCACCACTGCTGCGAGACAGATATCATTTCACTTGTATTGTATCAACACTAACACACTGTGTTTCCCCACTAACAATTCAACATTGCCAAAATAAACAAAGTATGATACAAGGCGAAAATACCTTGGGAAATTGTGACAGCGCTGCTCATGGCAGTAAACACATTAAAAAACACTTGTGTACAAAACTGGAGCCTTAAAACCACCAGCTGTAGAGTTTGACAGATTCCTTTGGAAAAATAGGTCACATGCAGCAGAAGTGTGTGCCCAATTCCCAGTGAGAAACCATCGGAGCAATCGGAGAATAATTCTTTAAGTAGTCCCAGATCTTCCGACCTCTTAGCTTACTGTGGTTTGAGTCTGAGGCTATAGGGTCTTCAGTTTGGTCTCTATAGAGAATATATATAGTTAATCATGGTTTAAACTTGATTTAGACATGATTAAGAGCAGCCCTAATTTTGACTTGATTTAGTCAAGGTATATACTGGATTAAGGCCTGGTTTTGGTTGGTTTTCACCTGGATCGGTCTGGTTTAGTGAGCCTTTTTAATACTCAGATATTACTGTCTACAGTATGTTTTGTCTGGAGAGTGGACCATATCCCCCCAAAAAAACTAAACAAAAAAAACCTCAAAAATACCTTATTATTAGCATCCAACTACACATGAATTCAAACTGAATAAAATACAATATGTTGAAGCACTACGTCAGACACAAAAAACAACTTAAATGAAATGAAATAACATCAGTCAAACCTGCTAATGAAGAGGGAACAGTCGTGTGTAGAGCTTTTATGCAACAATATAATGAGTGTTAAATGACATGTCTTGAGCAAAGTGATGATGACAAAACCCTTTAAAATGACCTGCTTATGATGTGACAGCAGTTGTCCTTTAATGTTCTGTGGAGATGATCCCATTACCACTGCACTATATACATCACTTCAGCTTCTGTTATGACATTCTTAAGTGGTGACAGTAACTAGGCCTGACACGAACATTAACATGGCGGACCCTAAGTCCATTTGTCATAATTACATTACAGGGGTCTGTCCACTGCTCTGTGTTGAACCAAGTCTACAGCAGCGTTCAGGGACACTCACTGGACACTGGCTTCCTTTGAGAGCAGGAAGCACTCACAGAACAATAGTGGAGGATGTAGGAGATCCCTTCATGCTGGCCCCCAGTTGGGTTTGGGGGAACCTTGATTGTAGACAGCAGTGGATTATCTTTGGCTTAATCCAATATAAGTGCAATATTTTTTTTTTCTAAATGAACAGAACCCTGGATATTAGAGTAAACTGACCCCATGTCCAGTTGATGCACAAATGCAACTACATGAAAATAACAGAGAATCTGAAGAGTCTGTACTATAGGCCATCTAATATTAACTTGTATTGACCAAATAACCAATGGCATTGTCTTGATCAGTCAAAGTCTAACATAGGGGTGTCCAAACTATGGCCCAGGGGCCAAATGCGGCCCACAGAGAACATTTTTGTGTCCATCAGGCTTACCCCTCAATGGCTCATAATGTGTTTTTACTGCATCTGAATCTACATAATCCAACTAATTGAAAGCATTCATTGTGTAACAAGATATGATTCCACTTTTCAGTGTGGTTAGAATATAGAGGGACACTAAGCGAAAGAATTGCCAGAAAACAGATACAACTGACGGGGCCAAACTGGTCCCCTCAGCCCTCCTCAGAATTCATTTTGACAATGTGGCCCATGTTTGGACACCTCTGGTCCAAATACGTCACGATTACCAGAGTCTTGCATTTGCCCCAGAATCATTAGCCCATAGCTTCCTGTTTGACACACTAGAGTGTGAAACTAACACTAAAAAAAGAAACAAAACCTCCTACATGTGCAACATTTCTCAAAACATACAAGCTAATTACAGAGAAGTCAACCGAGAAGTCAAGTATACTTTATAGTAATACAGAACATGAGCTGGGCCCATACTACACAGTAATGCCCCACATACTACCTGGCTGTCTATGTGAAGTAAACACAGCAATGTATTTCAACGTAAACACCAATCTCCAAAAAAAACCTGAATATTAATGTAATGTTTTTGACATATCCCCAGCTTCACCAAGAAGCTCCTAACTCCACTACAGACCCCTTTCACTAGATGCGCGCCTCATGACTCTGTGCAAAGGAGATTAAATAAAAAAAATATAAAAAATCATAAACCACCTCCAAAGGTATTAAACACTTTGAAAATAAGGTCCTTGGGCGTTCAGATTTTCACAGTGAGACACACACAAGCAGACAAAAGCCACCGGGAGCCAAATCCTCATCTCTGCTCTGCCGAGTCTGCAATCCCTACTGCAGTGCCAAATTCACATGAAAACCCCCGACAGACAAGCCCTTATTCAAACCAGAGCTACAGTGTATGCACATACTATAAAAAAAAGTCACAATATTGGCAAATGCAACATTTCATAACAATAATTCATAACATCGCATAGAATTTAAAATTTAGATCATAGATTTGAAAATCAAATTATGATGACAAATAAACTATGACCAAATCATTATTCTCCATTATTATATCATCAGTCCTAAATGAATATCTGGTTTAGTTCTTTTTTAGTCTTGGTTCAGACCTGGTTAAGTTCTGGTTTAGACCTCCAGATTTAGTTCTGGTTCAAACCTGGTTAAGTTCTGGTTTAGTTCTGGTTTGACATTGTTAAGACCTGGTTTAGACCTGGTTCACCCCTGGTTTGAGTTGATTTAGCTCCAGAACCTTGTATCTCTTAAATGTCCAATCATCACAACTCATATAATAAAAATATAATATAATTGGCAACATTCAACATCGTTTTTTTTCTAATATTGTGCAGCCACATCTTACACTCATCCCTTTAAATACAGTGTCAAGAATAACTTCCAATCATTGAACTAATCCTTGCACTTCTCTCTGCTGGGCTAATCCTTTGGTGAATGCCATTTTGGAGCCATAAGGATGCTCTGTGATGTTGGGGATATAGGCTCCTGTTCACTCATTAGCTCAGACTGCACAAGCACATGTACTCAAGAGATAAGACCAATCAATGGCCATCCAGGGGTCAACTAACAGAGCAATCCGATGTCTGCTGTCTATCTGCGAGAGGCCATTTCATTTTAATCCCTGTTATCTACTGGTTTGTCAAGGTTTTGCTAAAGGTGGTTTTGTCAAAGTGAAATCAAGTGTTAGAGATTAGGCCTATTTTTCAACAATAACTATTGATGTCCTTTCAATGACAATATAATATCAACAACAACAAACACGAGGTAGAGCAGAGACTAAATAGGCTTGATACAATGACTATATAGTCCGATGCACCAAAATCAAAATCAGCTTCAATTCCTTTTTGAGGTGGCTATGAATCACTGCCCGGCCCTGGGATTTTACAGCATCATACCATTGTGACATTGAGGCAGTAAGAAGTAAGCAGCCTACAACCACTCTTATATGTCCTTCAAAAATGATTAGAATTGGACTTTTGAAGGGGAAATGCTAAATGTTTTTTATGAATTATAGCCTGATGCAAAAACTGATGATAAAAAATATTGTAATAGGAATTTGGATCAGCTTATTTACCTAAAAGGGATCATGACCTAGTGCTTGATTCTGTTTGCAAATATTCTATAGTTTGTTGGGTATAAAGAAAACAAAAATCCTATATAGACCAATTGGGTACATAGCTGAGATACAATACATTTTCATCCAAGTAGCTAAACAATAAAAAAACAATCAGGTTAGATTTAATATACATTTTAATAACTCTGTCTCCGACCCTTAATAACAGATCTGTACCAGTGTGGCCTTCCATCAATACAAGGTTGACAGCAGTGCTTTAGGGGAAACCCATGCAGCAGCAGCAGTCATAAGAGAACCAGCTCTGGAAGTGAGGAGAGGTGTCACCATGGCAACACGGGCGTGCACCGGTTCCCACGGGAGCAGCTTATTGGACAAGAAGAAGGCGGAGTCTGGAGGTTGTGTTAGCGGTAAATGAAGAGCCCCACATCCATCCAGACACAGAGACATGGTGCAAATTCAAAAATGAGGCTAATGAGGTAACCATGGCAACAGCAGCATCTCTGATCAAAACAGCAGCAAATCCGGTTTATTAACGTCTGCATTAACGACAGTGTCAGGCTCACGGATCAAACAGGAATTAGCATACATGTCCAACAAGATGTTTAGCCGTTTGCGTGATCATGTGCGTGTCCCAATAAACCCAGATGTGGCACTGCAGCTAGTTTTTTGTTGTTTCAGTAATTCTGGGCCAATTCTCATGATATTGACACAGCTGGAGAGCATAGACCTCCGCCAAGGCACCACTGGAAGAAGACAAAGACATAATTTGACTTTGCAATGTCACTTGACTTAGGAGCTCTTAGTTCATGGGTAAATGCACTATTTATGGAGGCACAATGCCATAGCTCATAGTGGTTTACACAAAGTAATCCTTTAATTCATAGAGACTCCAGCCAGCGTCGAGCCGGCTGACCAACATGATGGGGACCTGTGCAAATATTGTGGGGAATCCTAATATATAACTAAAAATGGAAGCTACGATTTGGAAATCCCAGACCACGAGGTCCAAGGCAACAGTTGGGAAAGGTAATTGACTGACATATCAGTTCTGAACCTCCGTGTGGAAGTTAATGAACATAAACGATGCTAATTTCTCAGTTCTTAACGAGAAGTGAAAACAACAAATAAAAAACACTTTCACAAGGATGTGGTTTTGACAGTTTTATCAGACATACTGCAAGTTACCATGGTAATACGCTTATAGGGCTGGAAAGGGGTCGGGGACACTTTGAGACAACTGCATATCACTGAATTAATTATATCGGCGAAAACAGCGTGTCGCCGATATTATGGAATCACGTCGGTGTTCGTCCGCGTCCGCGTCCGCGTCCGCGTCCGCGTCCGCAGATCCTAGCTGTGAACGCGATAAC
>JAVQKC010138483.1:0-11665 GCA_036025475.1 Philypnodon macrostomus
GTTTTGGCCCGTAATTAATTAATTACTTAATTAATATTCATCAAAGAAGTACCCAAATCGATACAGTTTGGCGTCTTTATGGTATGTACCTGTGTGCAAATGTTGAAACTGATCCGGCAATTTGTTTTTGAGTTATCACGTTCACAGCTAGGATCTGCAGATGCGGACGTGGACCGACGTGATTCAATAACATCGTCGTTTTGCCGATATAATTATAATGCATTTTAAGGTTAAGGTTACATTTTATTGTCCCCGTAGGGAAATTTGTCCTCTGCATTTGACCCATCCCTCAATGCCACTGGGACAACCTGTCAGGAGCAGTGGGCAGCCGCAGTGCAGCAATCGGTTACGAATCTCCAGATCTTGAGCCAGGATCTTGGTCAGGATGTACCTAGCTGGAGGATTAACCTAATGTGCATGTTTTGGGGATGATGGGGAAAACCGCAGTACCAGGAGGAAACCCAACCCAGACATGGGGAGAAACATGCAAACTCCACACAGAAAAGCTGGGACTCAAACCCGGGACATTCTTGCTGTGAGTCCAATTTACAACATATCGGCTACACACAAGCAATGTCAAGACCTTATTGGAAAAAAATAAACAAAGGTGCCGACTGCTGTCCAAATAAACCTACATTTATTTAGTTTTGCTAACTTCTCCAATATTCTGTTTCATTCACTTTAGAATGTAAAATAAATAAAATAAAATAAAGGCTCTAAACTACAGAAGTGTAATGCATCCATTTGATTTAAAAAGGTTTTTCTTTTGATTACTTTTTTCTAACGATCGGTGCAGGCTGGAGTTGTGGGCCAGTCAAGCGGGGTGCGGGTGTCTGTGCAGCCTCAGCTCAAAGCCCGCAGCAGGGCCCGGGCAAAGCCTGGAGCAGCAGGGGTTGTAACCAAATCTGTCCTGTGACCACACTGTGAGAGCTCAGATTATGGTTCCTATGTGGTTCTCAGTGGTCCGTATGTGGTCAGTGTACTCTGACCAGTACCACCAATGGTCCATAAGTAGTCAGCGCGACCAGTCCTCCCAATGGTCCGTATGTGGTAACAGTCGTAACCAGCAGGGATTTTGGTTATAACCCAGACCACTGGGAACACTGCGTGTGTCTGCGTTTGAGTAGGCCTACTGGTCCATGCATGCTAACAACGTACAGACCACTGGGAGAACTGGTCAGAACGCACTGACCACATACAAACCATTGGTTTGTGCATGCTGACTACGTATGGACCATTGGGAGGACTGTCTTGTGTAAAAACAGAAATTATTTAATTTGTACAAATAGAAACCTTTTTAAATCAAGTGGATGCATTATGCTTCTGTACTATATACAATTGGAGTTTTACTTTGACACTTATACACACTGCACCTTTGTTGAGAATGGCATTTAGTACAGTCTATACATATATGAATGGTTTGGTTGCTGGATAACAATTTAAAGAAGTGAACTGTCATGTTATGCATTTACCAGGTTTGGAACTGGAACAAACTTTCAAACTGGTCTGATGAATTGACATTAGAGTTAAAGCAGTTAATGGCTCACTTGAATTATTACTTAATTATCTTCTGCTTAATCATGTTATGGAGCAATATTGGCTTGAACCTGTGGCAGTTAATATACTTTTGGCTTGAGGCAGGGCACATGTCTGATTTGTTCAGTGCCATTTTTAAATGAACTAAAAGAGGGACATTCAAGATGTAGTCTGACGGTTTTACGGTTTCTCGTTGGTCACTCCCCTGCCCTCCATAGCGACTTAAAATCCGAGTTTAGCAGCCAACAGACTGATTTGATGTTGCTGTAGAGGCCAAGGAAGGCTACCCCCAACTTGACTATTGGTCATAGCGGTAGCCTACTAACTGTACTTTGTAAGGTATTTTATCATTTAGGCATTACTTTTTGGGAGCCCCGAAAACAATATTTTTTTAAAACCAAGTCCCAGAGTGGATAGATTGCAAAACACCGGTTCCGTGTTTCCGTGTTTCCGTGTTTCCGTGTTTCTGTGTTTCCGTTTTTCCGTTTTTCCGTTTTTCCGAGCAATACACGTCTTTTCTGAAACGATAACGTTAGCCCCTACTTGCTTTTTTAACCATCTGTCACGGCGCCACCAACAGGCCCGACATAGACACTACATCGTTTCAGTGGTGCTGCGTGAACCCGTGGGGACACAGATATATTCTTAAACGATGCCGACTTCATGAGAGATGTTTTTGAAACAATAACTTTTTGTCTCCGAGTGGATTAAGTCTTAATTTGTAAGGGTCGTAGTGTTAAGGAATCATGCATTGCTTTTTTAAATTAAACCCAGACAGAGAACTACCCACGGTCTAAGGGGCTTGATATATTTAGGCATACATTTTATTCACCAGAAAACTGATTTGATTGGTGCAGAGTGTCACAGGAATGCTAATATGTCCTAAATGTATTTCTATTACAAATGCCCAAATGTCTTAAATCATATGTGTGCAGCAGTGGGAACCATGCACACAGTAATCCCTTCATATCTTATTCATGACAGTGGAGCACACAGCCTCAAGGTAACGTCTGCACTTACACACCACCTTTTTGTACTCAGCCACACAAGAGCACAAGGTCTTCTGCTTTGCTTATTGAATATTTGTATATCATATTATATATCCATTTCTATACAGACGTACTCCTGCTTTTGTTTTTCTAGGAGATTTCTCTATGGAGCCTGATGGTAAATGTGTAAAGAGAGGCAATATGGGCTTAAAGTGAACAAACTATATCTGGGCACAATGTTTAAAGGCACAAAATTATGTTTGGAGTCCCACAAAGATCCATTTTAGGACCACTGTTAAAGGAATTCCCCCCTAACTTTTGTCAACTATATCGGCACTAACTATTGTTGATAATCCAGCATGGCTTCCTGACATCAAAATTATGGAGTAAAAATGTATGTAGTTTAATTGTTTTGGTGAAAATACAAATCGGTGCATATGTGTATTTTAGCAGCAGGGTGCACTCTTATAAAGAGTCAACTGGTGTGTATTTTATCTCTAGTTGAAATGATACAGTAAGCCATGTGTACTGGGTTAGATAGATAACTATTCTAATATTTGGTGCATGTTTACAATAAGGAAAGGCCAGTCTAAGCATGAGAATAACAAGCAGCAGTGCAGAGTTTGCTTTTAATAATTCTGAAATAAAATTAGCTCACTGTCCATGGATGGATGGATGGATGGAAACTTAAAGTGTTTATGATAACATTTATTTAACCTGCATCATAGACATACATGGTACATTCTGATGTCAAAGGTGTTTTTTTCACACTCTGACCAAAAGATAGACTAGTTCCTACAGGGACCACATTTTCCAGTCAATACTTTGAAACTTTTTACAGAAGGATTTGCTGATATCTAATTACTAGACGACTTATTGACGTTTTTATGTTTTACACATTTTTTTTTTAATGTCTACATGACTCAAAAACTAAATGAGATCCAAACATTTTGCATTTAATATGTCTACAAAATAAACCAATCATTTTAAACCTGGCTCTATCCATCATAGAGAACTTATTCCTGGATAGGAATGCAATTTTGGTCATTTTTACACACAAAATTTTCATTTGGAAACATGAAATGACAGAAAACTCAAAATCAATTTCACTTATCTCCAGGAAAAGTTTCAAATTGATGTCTTTCAATTCGACGAGTCTTTTTCCAATTCACCTGTTGAGTCTTGCCTTAAACTCAAATGATTTATTTTAACAAAAGCTAAATTATACTATTAGTGAAATCACGTAAAAATAAGTTAACTCTACACTGATTTCACATTGACAGTTACACAAGACAGTTAGATGGCCTAATTAAGTTACAAACATACTTCAGATAAGCTGAAGCATCTTAGTGTCTGTTACCCCACTCTGGCTAAGTGCTCCTGTTCCACACTCTCAAACAGCAGTCTCTAATGTTGTTCCTCTCGCCTCATTGGTTCTGCCTGTATGCTTGGGCGAGCACGTAACCACCCGCTGCCCTGTGAAATCGGCACAAGAGGGGGTGCAGCCAGGTGGGGTGTCTCTAGCATGGGCTCTACTGTTTATAATGGCTGTAGAAAAGTAATTTTGTACTCCTTATGATAAAATGAGACAGGCGTAAAGTATATCAAAGAAATTGTTTGTTGAATTGCATATTATATAGGGTGCACAATGGAGTGGTTAGCGCTACTGCCTTTCAGCAAAAAGGTTGTGGATTAGATTCCCATTGAATTAAGTATGCATGTCCTCTCCCTGTTACTATGGGTTCCTTTGGACATAATATATCCAAATACGTGAACAGCTTCTGCTGCATTTACATTATTTACAAAATTCATTTTCTTTTCTGTCCTAACAAAAACAATAATTACTAAGAGAATCGTGGACTGTTAAAGCTGCACTACCTGATTATTCAGGTTTTTCTACTGACATGCAATGTATTTTATTGGTATATGACTGGTGATGGGATTAATACAATCTGATCTAATCTAATAATCTAATTTAAATTGCCCGTAGAGAATGAATGTATGTATTTGAAAGTTTCTGTCAGCCCTGCAACTAACCGTTCACTGTCGAGAGACTGTGCCCCACTGACTGTGCCTGACTTACGCCCATAGTCGCTGGGACACCCCTCATTCACCCCAACCTCTAGCGCGGTATATGATGAATGATTAATCAGGCATATGTGAGACATCTTGACGCTAAGATAATTACTGTACAATTGCAAGCTTCTGTTTCTACAGAGTTGTTAAGCTGAATTTCAAAGTACAGTCTTGGTTATAGCATAGACTCTTTCACCTTGATGCATATAAGATAAATGCACTGAGCGCTCTCCAGACATATCTTAACTAGGAGAAATCATTTTGGTTCACCGTGCTGCCGTAACGTGTTGAAAACTCTCACTACACAAATCATCCGCCCAATTAGGCCCATCGCACTTTGATCAATCCCTGGAGAGGACAAGGTCAGAGCGACTCATTTGGAACATTTTTAATAAGGATTTCACATCAGCGCAAGAGGAGAAGTCGAGACGAGACCGGTACTCACCTTTAGCAGGCAATGATAGCTTGATAGACTTACACCAAGGTTTAATGGCATGCAATGATCCCCTCTTAGAGAAAAAAGTGCTCATTAGGTTTAACATCACTGTGTACCATGCAGGTATGTGTTATTCAAAGCACCATGAGTTTATAAGACCTAGTTATTAATGGTTATTAATGTGTTGTTGATTTGTTTTTAATGTAAAGGTCTAGTCTGTAAATAATAAAAAAAGACAAATGTTAGAACAATTAAAAAAAAGATTATAAAATATAAAATGCATAGGTTGTCTGTGGTAGAGCCCAGGGAAGGGACTAAAAGTGTTGACCAACAACGTCTGATTTGATGTTGCTGTAGAGAGGTCAGGGAAGGGATCAAGGTAAAATAATAATTGTGACAGATTACCTATTTTACATCATAAAACATGGTCAGATGGTCAGATTTTTGTTTTTAATTTCTTGATTTAGGAATCTTACGGACTACACCTATAACACAGTAATGTAAGCTGTAGTCTGGAGGAATAGAATAGAATATATATGTAAAATCTGTTAGGTTACTTTGACCAATAGTAGTGGAGTTTTTGAGTGATGTGGCAACTCACATAAACTCTGATTTGATGTAGAAACCAGGGAAGGGACTTAAGGACAACTCAACTGTTATTGGTCAAGCATTTTTTTTTTGGTATGTTTTCATTTCTTATTTTCACCCTGCAACCAGAGGGACGCCAGTTTGAATCCCCGCCTGAGCGTATACTGTTGTTATGTCCCTGGGCAAGTCACTTAACCCACATTGCCTATGTATGAATGTGGTTGTGTGATTGGGGGTGGTTGGAAGCGCAAACTGGCAGCCTGTCAGTGTGCCCCAGGGCAGCTGTGGCTACACAAGTAGCTGGAGTGAAAGAATAGGGTAATCTGAATTTGTAAAGTGTCTTTGAGTGTTGAAAAAATAAAACTGATGCATTATTATTAGTAGTATTATTATCATACACAAACTGACACACATTTTTTAGTGTATAAATGTGGCATTGGAGGATGTGACAACATAGAGGTAAGGTAAGGTATACATTCTGGTCCATATAGGTATATTTGTTCTTTGCATTTGACCCATGAAAAGCAGTGGGTGACTACAATGGTGCGCATGCAGACCATTCTCCATATCTCGAGAAAGGAACCTGAATGACCAATATCTAGTTGGAGGATTAGCCTATTGTGATTGTTTTAGGTTGATGGGGGGAAAACCTACCTAGCCACAAGGAGAACATGCAAACTCAAAACAGAATGGGATTTTGGAGTTTGGAATTTGACTTTGCTGTCGTTTTCATTGTGATAGTATCAGTAGTTGTTAACCCATTATTACAAGACACATATATTAATGCATCACTATAAACTGTCCACAGTAAATTAATTTTCAACTCTAGCTGGCCAAAAAACACTCAACTAAGATTTAACTATTAAGCAATTTGGTGTGAGCCCCCTGGTGAGGTCTAGGTTCAGCAACATTATGTGGCCAGAGGTCAGATGACTACCTGAAAATACTGAAGGACCAGGTTTCTTCCCTGACATATCCCCGGGCGTATTCTAAGATGACAACGCCAGGATATAATCAGGATAAAATTGTGAAGAGTGGTTCAGGGAGCATGAGACATTTTGATTGGCCACCATCAATCCAATACATTAGTGGATAATTGGACAGAAGGAGATCCTGTGACAAGGCAGAAGCTTATCGAAACAATGCCACAGCGAATGTTCACACTTGACAGTTGTTTAGTGGAGTTTATTCAACACCTTTCGAGTCCTCATCAGGGCAGTGTAGCTATTGACATAAAATCCATGCAACCTCATTATGACCATTGGTACATGAACCTTTGTCAAGTTACAGCTCCCTTTAATTGCAAATGCTGATATAGTTGGCTGTTTTATCCTCTGTACATTCACTATTTTTGAATAATGTGTTTTTTTTAGTGCTTCTTCTACTTCTGAATATTAATGTTTGGAATATTCCCTAAGTCCAAAAATGTCTCATATCTTTCTATTCTCTTAAACATACTGCAGCCTGTGAAGAACTGTCCCACCTTTGGCAGATTGAATAATTCAAATGTACGAGCCTTTGGGGAATAGAGTGATGTGAGCTGTAGCCAGGCCACTGATGAGTGTACTAATGAACCATATGACAGAGCTATGGAGGGATGGGGCACTGTGAGGTGGTGTGGGATGTGAGTGGAGACCTGTCAGAGTATGGGACAGGTTTAGACCAAGTGAGTTTTATGTTACTATACATATTTTTATAGTAGTAGTCTAGCTCTAGCAGCCAGTTCCTAGTTCAGACTGCATCTATAATGTATGTACCTATATAAACATGTTACGGCTGATTCACACTGACTGCGGTACGGCTATGGAACGGGCACCCCGCAGGAGCTCCCCCGGAACAAGAAACCATTGAAGTCACTGTGACCATTCACACCAGCTGCTGTGGACAGCACATGGACCACAGTTGGTGTGAATGGTAGTCCGGAGGAAGACCGTACCAAGCTCGTTCTGCACGTGTACTGCATTCAATGTGAATTAGGCGTTAGAGTAACTGAGGCGCCTTTGCGTTTGTTTGAGAGGCTGTTTATATGGTTATATATATATATATATATATATGGTATATATGCTTCATCAGTCTGACCCAAGGCAGCTGTGGCTCACCACCAACAGTGTTTGACTGTGCAGATCATTTGTCTTACATTAAAAAGCACACAATTAAGCCATATGGTTAGGGGTGGCTGTGTGTCAAGTATTAGAGTAGCTTGTCCATAACCAGAAGGTTGGAAGATCTTTTTGAAGGTATGTTTTGGCCCTTGCTGGATTTGTTTGACAGGGCAGTGTAGTGACAGAAAATCAGGTAGAAGAGTATAGGGAGAAGAGAATAAGAAGTAGAGGATAAAAATAATAGAATCCCTATTCTAGATAGAAGAGTATGTGGAGTAGTGTATAAAAAGAAGTGTATAGGGAGCAGAGTATAAAAATAAGTGTGTATGGAGAAGAGAATAGGGAGAAGAGTATAACAAGAGTATAGGGAGACAAGTATAGGGAGTAGAGTATAAAAAAGAAGAGTATAGGGAGAAGAGTATAGGGAGTAGAGTATAGGGAGAAGAGTATAAAAAAGAAGAGTATAGGGAGAATAGTATAGGGAGTAGAGTATAAAAAGAAGTGTATAGGGAGAATAGTATAGGGATTAGAGTATAAAAAGAAGAGTATAGGTAGTAGAGTATAGGGAGTAGTGTATAAAAAGAAGAGTATAGGGAGTATAGGACGTAGAGTATAAGGAGAAGAGTATAGTGAGTAGAGTATAAGGGGAAGCTTCAACCAGTGTCACTAGTCACTAGTAAGGGACATTGGAAGTGAGATTGCAATCCGTACACAATATATTACTATCACCTGGTTCTACCTAAATACCACTGTGGCATTGTGTTTTTCATTTTTCACCAATTTCAACTAAAAGTAAAATATCCCTTTTTGTGTTTATGTCGTGTTAATGGGCATAGCAGTTTACTCACCTTGCCCTTGCCCCCTGATGATATACTATGGACAGTGTTTTGTTTCATGAATGATTTTGCTGTATGTTATAGCTAAAAGTTACGATGTTACGATTTTAAAATAAGTCTTAAGCCTGTCCAAAACAGACCCAAAGGAGCTGCTCTTGCCTCTGTTTCTCTGTAACTCCCCACATAACTCAATAATGTCCTCCTCCAAATCCCTTTATTCACTTACAGCAGCGTCTAATACATGTGTCAACATGTTTCATTAGCCCAGCCTGTACGTTCTCCCATAGGCTTCCCTTTGCTTTTTATTTACTAAATATAGAAATATGATGTTCGCCGGGACCTGAGACAGAAGAACAGTGATTATTTTAGTTCATTATTTGAGCGCAGTCGGCCAGGAGCAGCTCTGCAAATAACTATTAAATATACAAATTTACTTATTCAGCGTTCACTTCTACAATAGTGTAATAGAATATTAGAAAGCCTGTTTTAACTCGTGCCTTTTTCCGACAATGCCAACTGATAACTGAAATATGATTGAATGAACAGTCACAATGGACAATACATTATGGAAGCAGCAAATTGATGTTTTCATTACACTTTGTTCCTAGAAATGGCTATTGGAAAATGTATCTAGCACTATGAGTACCTAGAAAAAATGTCTATATGTTATCTAGTTAAGAGACATCATGTTGAGGGCACTTCTGGTTTAACACTAGAACAGCCAACATTGCAGTCTCTCCTAGAACAGCCGAGGTCATTTTGACCCCGCCCTACCACAGGCATTTATAATTGTCACTTAGAAGCATGTTACTGGAATTTGTTTGATCTTATTTTCAGAATAGCATAAACATTAATACATTAACATAATAAATGCAACATCTGCATTTGTTTATTTATTATTTGTTATTTTAGCAATATAACTAGAAGCAGCCATTATTAAATATGTCATATAGCACAATGTTTTTCCAAAATTCATTACTTTTTAGATTTGAGTGCTTTTGTTTTATTGATGTCTTAAAAACAGACGTCTGTTAATTAAATTTTTGGTCATTTTATTTCACTATTGCATGTAAATGGATGACATAACATAATAATAATAACTAATAAATTCACTTTGGTTAAATCAATTGACTATTCCATTCCATAACATGTGTCATACTGACAAACTAAACAAAGTAGTAGTAGTGGTATAGTAATTGTAACAGTAGTAGTATAGTAATTGTTGTACTATTATAGTAATAGTAGTAGTAGCATCTCCATTGGCTTCCTGTTAAATTCCGCATCCAGTACAAGATTCTCCTCCTCACCTACAAGTCCCTAAACTCGCTGGCCCCCCAGTACCTCTCAGACCTCCTTCACTTTTTCACACCCTCATGTACCCTCCGCTCCTCCTCCACCCCTCAGCTCACCATTCCTTGCTCCAGGTTGCGGACTATGGGCGACAAAGCCTTCTGTGTCCAGGCCCCAACTCTCTGGAACTCACTACCACTACATATACAATCAGCTGAAACCACTGAACAGTTTAAATCACTTCTCAAAACATTTCTCTTGAAACTGGCTTTCCCCTCACTTAATAACTGATCTCTGTGTGTATGTTATGTCTGTCTGTGTGTGGATTTACTGCGCTTTGGGTGTCTTGAAAAGCGCTATATAAATTATTATTATTATTATTATTATTATTATTATTATTATTAATGTTCAAAATAATAAAAAGTGAGTTAATGATACAAAAAAGTATGATTTGTGATAGAATAGAATAATTCTGAACACACAATGAAACACTATTGTGGTCATCAACATTTCTGTAAGGTCCAGTGAAACCTAAAAATCAAGAATTTTGCCTCCAGCCAAAAGTCTATAGTAGTTTTGTGGTTAATTATAATTTCTCCATTGAAAATGTATTACAGTCTTGCCTCCAGTTGCCTCCATTCCAGGATTTAGAACACTCAGTTTACCAACTCTTTTTTTAGATATGGTACTGCCGACTCCTGTATCGGTATATCGGAACTGACAATATTTAGTATATTTCACAAAAATTCAATTTACTGTAGATTCTTATTTTGATAAAGTCGATTTATTTGTTATATTTTGAGTTATCTTGCTAACAAACCAACAAACTAAATTAAGCCTGCAGAAATATCCTTGGGGGGTGTAGCTAATTATAGCTTCACCCACAACAAGTGGAAAGAGCATAGATCATCGTCCTCTTCATTTGAAGGGGAGGAGGAGACAGTAATGCTTCATAATGGGGTTTAAATGTGAACTGTGTTTGTCAAAGGGCCATCTTCCAGGAAGCACCAGGGACAGGTTCACAGCACCATCCTTCCTGTGGAGTCCTCACTGAAGACGTGTGATAACAGCCTCTTCAAATGCAATTACCCTTCGCACTGAGCAAGCAAACTATGGCCATTATCACTATCAACATCAGTAGCACCATATTCCTTCCTTGGAAAAAGAAAGATGGTTTTATTTCTGTCCTCAAGCGCTCCGTCTTCAGAGTCTGCAGGTGTGTGGAGTATTTTTTATTGAAAAGTTACATTGTGTCTGCCTTATGCAAAAACCAGAAACTGTAGCGGTATGGTAGGCCCCTGGAGATGGTCGTTCTCTAGGGAAGAGGTAGAGAGGTATTTCTGGGATTCAGTTTCAAAATCCAGAAGTGTGTTGTTGAGTTGCTGCCATCTGTATAAACCTTATATGGAATAATGTATCCTCATGAACTATATGGTAATGTTTTTGTGACCTGTGTGACTGTGTGACTTGTGAATCAATTTTAAAAAATGTATCATATAGCAATAGTTTTGATAATCATTACTGCCATTATAGCTATGGTTCTTTGTTTTGTTTGTTTTTTCATTTATTTCCACATATTTAAAACAATTGTTAAATAATATAATGTTAAATATATATTGTTAAATAAGAGAGAGATCATGTCAGTCATGCCTTCAGGGGTTGCCATAGTAAATCATCATTTCTGTCATGGATTACTGTTAGGAAAATATACATATTATCTTCCATTATTTAAGCTCATAATCATGACAATATATTAGTCTAATGAGAATTGTTATATTTTACTATGTTGTGTTTTTCACTTGTTTTTTGAGT
>JAVQKC010138494.1:0-14279 GCA_036025475.1 Philypnodon macrostomus
TACTTAGGCTATATTTTAGTGATACTCTTCTATTCGTTGGCCATTATCTGTAATGTGACTTTTCTTGCCCACCTTTGTATTACAATATGCTTGTTTTTAATTATTTAACTCATTTATAATTTCTTATCATTTGTAGCCTGTGTTTTAATTACAATAGCCTTTACAGATGTTTCAGAATCAGGGATTTTGGTCTTTTATATAGGCTACTATTGATTTATGTGGAGAAAACAGGGATTACACTTAAAAGCAGTAGGATACTCTCAATAGATGAAATATTAGGTTGTAGTTATAGCTCTGACCATTAGAGGACGCAGTGGGGCTTATTTTCCTTTCCATTGCCTCTCTTGGAGACAAAAATCTGTGTTGTCAAGCGTTGCTAAGGAAAGAACTGCAACTTCTGATCAAAGGTAAACTAAGTTATGAAATGTTTTGCTAGCATGTAACTAGCTTTATTTTTGTGCATGCGCATTATGGTGACCATTTGTTCTGTCCATTTGTTCGTATGCTTTGTGTTCCTGGAGAAGGGTATTTAGCTAGCCAATTCGCTTTGCTAGCTCTCCTTGATTTAGCCATAATACCAGAGTTTTATTGATCAGTTTCTTGTTTTAACAGTCATGTGTATATGGTAGTAATCATTCGACAGCCTGGATATACTGTTTTGTTTAACTGTGCATAATGCGTTTCACTGGCTGTGCTGTATATTCTAACAGGCTAAGATTTAGCTAAATAGAGGCAAAACAATTACCCCAAACAAACCTTTGGTTTAATATTGTAATTTGCATTGTTGTATTTCTATTTCAGTTGGCGATGAGTGACCCCTCTGAAAGAACAAGCTCTCAAACATGACAAGAGAATGAGTGATCATGGAGAGGACAACAATCTCCAAACGTTCTGCGACTCTCCGGATAAAGGAGATGCAGCTGTCAAATGCAAGGCCCCGCCTCTTAAGACCCCCATAGATGTCACCACTTCCCAGCAAAACTGTGGCGCTAAAAACACAGAGGGGGTGATCAGCCTATACCAGCCTCGGCCTCCGTCATTACCCAAGCGGTCAAAGGCTCTTAAGAGTGGCTCTGTAGAGGAGTCAACCCGTACCAGAAGAATCAGAAACAGCCAGGAGAGTTTGAGTGATAGGGCAGAGACATGCTCCTCCACAGACTCATTGAAAGAGGGCCACATGCTGCAGGTGTCCAGTGGATATCTTGTTGGAGCTACTTCAGATGTGCAAGAAGCAGTAATGACAGGGTCCCCGGTGTTTAGGCATAGAGGAGGTAGTCTGTCTGAGCATGAAAGTAGGCCCCAGAGCCAGCAGAGCGACCCCACGGAGCTCCGAACTAGATTTTCCAAAGTACAGTTGTCCCCCGTGCAGCCTACCAGACCACTTCCCAGTCTGGAGAAAAACTTTGCATCAGTCACTTTAAGGGCAGCTAATAGGATTGACAGGGATTGCTTGGATTACATGATGCAGGCCAAAGAGAAACACCACAGCGAGAGACTCCACAGAAACCTGAGCGATAGCAGGCTCTTGGAGAACATGGGATCGGACAGCGTCTCGGTCAACTCCATGAGATCTAACTACAGCGTGCTCAGCCCCATCCGGCCGCAGGACGTGAGGAACAGGTACTGGAAAATACACTTAATCAAGTACTTACAGGCTTATTGAAGAACCATTAAGGTTGAAATAATAAACACCGGCTGTGTTTTGAATTGTACAAAAATATTCCAAATGTGTACATCACACTGGTTCACTTTCAAAATTATGTTAAGAGTTATTTTATTGTAATTATGTCTGGCAAAGCGAACTGCTGTATTGCATGTTAATTTGCTAGAATGAGCTGGAGTCTTTTAGCATCAGCATCGGTTTGTGAATGCAGGTTGGATTTAAGAATCCACTGCACTGACTATACTCATCTCTTTAAAATAGTGGATATACTATTCTGATGAAACTGATGGACTAACATCTGCAGCATATTATGACTACAGGTCTTCTGCTCATAGTCCTAAAGCACAGTGTATCTAAAAGATGGCTTCATCTAAATTGATTGTGTTTCCAGGAGCTTTTTGGAGGGTAGTGTGCTTGGAAGTGGTGCGCTTCTCGGAGCAGAAGAGTTAGACCGCTATTTTCCTGAAAGGAGACTGGGAATTTATATCGCCACATGGAACATGCAGGGAGAGAAGGTAATGTCAGTTGTAATATTTAAGTGACGCTCTCAAATTTAGGTTATTGACCATACATAATCCACTGTGTAGGGCAGCTGCATTTAACTCATTTTCTCATTATTTCAGGGGCTTCCTGTTAATTTGGATGATCTCCTATTTCCAACAGATTCTGAATTTGCACAAGATTTATATGTCATTGGGGTCCAGGAGGGCTGTCCAGACAGGTAATCAAACTGTTTTAGAATGACTATTTTAAAGAATTAACTACAGAAAAAGATAAATAAAGTCTTGTCTCGCTTCATTCAGGAGGGAGTGGGAGACCCGTCTTCAGGAGGCTCTGGGGCCCTACTATGTTATGTTATATGCAGCATCACATGGTGTTTTATATCTTAGTGTCTTTGTCCGAAGAGACCTCATATGGTTTTGCTCAGGTGGGTATTCACCCAGAGACATACTATAGATACTTTCTGTAACTAATAACTGTAACTACCCACACAGAGGTGGAACATGCCACAGTCACAACAAGGATCATCTCTCAAATCAAGACTAAAGGAGCTGTGGGAGTTGGCGTTACCTTTTTTGGAACTTCTTTCCTTTTTATTACGTCACATTTTACCTGTAAGTAACCGTTGTGGTTTTTCATTTTTATTATGTATTTCAGAGTCCATAAATAAGATCATGTGGCTGTCACTTAGAGCAGTAGATCTTTTAACTATGTTTGTGACATGACTCCTAGAATGTGTCTTTTTTTGGTCAAAAAACTTGTATATAATATAGTCTCAACATTTTAAACAACAAAAAATAATGTATATAAATATTGTATAATATTGCACCTCTGTATTTTTTTACCAGCTGGGGACAGCAAAGTCTATGATAGAATACTGGATTACAACAAGATTATTGAAGCTTTATCTCTACCAAAAGGTCTTCCAGATACCAACCCGTATCGCTCCACTCCATGTAAGTATATAGTGAGATCAAGCTAAATAGTGAAAGAGCACATAGAAGAAAAATAAACAATCTAATCTAATTGTTTGTTTTTGTGTTCTGTTCAGCTGATGTCACGTCAAGATTTGACCAGGTTTTTTGGTTTGGAGATTTTAATTTCCGTCTCAGTAAAAATCGAGTTGAAGTTGAAAACATCATAAACCGCACGGTCGGCAAAGATATGAGCTCTCTGCTGGAGCATGACCAGCTCTCCAAGGAAATGAAGGATGGTAAGGATTATTTTACTGTAAAAATGTTATCGGATAGTGCTTTTTATGAATATACTTCTATGTTTCACTCAGGTTCAATCTTCAAGGGCTTTCAAGAGGCCCCAATTCACTTTCTCCCTACATACAAGTTTGACATTGGCTGTGATGTCTATGACACATCTTCTAAACAGCGAACTCCTTCATACACAGTAAGATAAAAAATCGAATTCACACTTAACAAAACTTATTGTATATATTATGCATCCCTGTAAGTTGGGACAATTGAGAAATATAAATAATAATTTAAAAAAAAACTACATTACAGTAACTGGATACACTAACACTAAATTACGTCACCATCTGTGAACACAGTTGGTGGAAGTGGAAGCTCTATAATGCAGAGAAGAGGTGCATTATAATATAATCATGCATGCTTTTAATCCAGTGCTGCTTCAGGGCCAGTTCATCTAATTGGCAAACTGCTCCAACATTCATCATTTAAAATTACCTTTTATTTTTCCATTTTTTTTTATTTTTATGAAATGGTAAAATGTCAGATTTAGTTTTTTTCTGGTTTTATTTACATTTTAGATGGTTTAGATGTTAACTTTTGGGGAGTTGGGTTGTATTATTGGACTGTGTGTTTGCAGGATAGAATTGTATTTAGGAGCAGAGAGCCCCATGATATTCGAGTGATTAAATATACAAGCTGTACCACCATCAAGACCTCAGATCACCGACCTGTCATTGGAGTCTTCCAGGGCAAGCTGAGGCCAGGCAGAGACAAGTAAGTTTGGCTCTTATTTGACTGTATTTGAACAGAGCTTTGTTAACATTAACATTATCTGTTCATGTCAGTATTCCTCTGGGGGCTGGACAGTTTGACCGCAGCGTTTATCTGGAAGGCATTCGGCGGAGAATAACCAGAGAGCTGAAGAGGAGGGAGGCCATGAAAAACCAAAGCAGCAGTTCAGTCTGCACCATCTCTTAAAGCTATTCTTTGTTCAGACCAGGCGGGACCAAACTGATCAGGAATAGAAAGGACATAACCATACAGTACCAGGAGCTGGTACCTCAGTAGACAGCACCCTCTGTTGGGGCCTTTGGTGAACTGTAGCCTCATATGTACATATTTGAATTCTGAGAAACTTCAAAAGACTTGAGGGCAGGGACCTTGAGGACAGATACACTGCAGCCTTATTTACTTAACCTCAACTCATACGTACTATTGGGAGTAAAGTGGATGTAATGCTCACTTAAACATAACTTACACATAAACAGGCATACACATATAGGCACATTTAATATACTGTATAATGCCATACAGCTGTTTAATTTAAAAAAAAAAAGCATCTTGAGACATTAACTATTTAATTTTAATGCCTTGTAGATCATGATCATTGTCATGAAATGGTAGCAAACAAGAGTAGTTAAGAGAACTTTTACCTTTCTATGGTCAGTGTTTACGGTCGTTAAGAAGCTTTGTTTTTATATAAGGCATAACATAGGCATAACAGTTGCCTTTTATATATTTTACTGATCAGGGAGATAAACTTTTTGGCAGCTTTGTCTTGCAAAAACCTCACATACAAAAATAGTGTCATTAATACCTGTCCATTGTTCTGTCAAAAAACCATTGTATGGCGCTTCTTGCTTGTATCCTTATGTATTGTACTGTATTAATGTACGTCATCACTCAATGAGCAGCTAAAAAAGTGCCTCCTGACAACTCTTAACCTTATCTGCTATTGTTATGCCACCTATGTGACTTATGAAGTTGTAATAAATATCTTATATTAAGTCTATTACTTTTTAAAAATGTATGTTTAAGACTGTTACCAAACCACAAATCAGCCTCACATTTAGTAAATAATCAGCAGCTAATCCTGAAAATGGCTGCAAAATACAAAATAAGTAACATCTATGAACCCTTCAGAGAGCAGTAAAGAAAAACAATTTCAGTCAAGAGCATTGATTGTGGCGGTATTAACTATTCCTTTATTGTATTGTTTATTCTGTATCAATTGTGATTGAAGAGGAGTAAGTACTCCTTGATATCGTAAAATATTCTCTTGACCAAAATGAGAAGCCTTTACATTTTTAATGGTGGTTTTTTTTGGTGGTTTTATCTCCCCTTTATGTATTAATAATCTAATAAGTTGTCCCTTTAGAGAATATCAACATATCACACTAAATAATTAAATATGGCTTGTTCAAATAAATACAAATGTGTGTATTCCTGTGTAATGTCAATGTAGGGTAACATTTAAAACACACTGCCACATGATTGAGACTTGACACTTGTTGCTGTCCCCTCTGAAGTGCACGGTGTCAAGTTCAGTATTAGAAGAAAAACTAGTTGGAGCTTTCAGTCCAGTTCATTTAGAAGTTATGTGGGCCAGGCCTATCGGAAAAGGCGATACATGCGGGGGAGTCGTCCGTCTTTGCTGGACAGCGCCGCTTGGATGTGTTCATATGATGGCAGCTCAGTCAGGTCCCCCAGAGCGGCCACAGCAGGCTTACTTCGCAGCATCTTTGTAGTCACTCTCTTAATGTCACTTGCTGTCACATTGCCTGCAACAAAAGGATTGTATAGTTGTGAAATTAATTAACAAATCATTCCTATCATACCGGGCCGGAACTCACTTATTAGTGCACAAAGTTCATGTGGCAACTTTCTTTTTCCTGTGGACAGAACCTGGCGACCAACATCTTCAAAAATAACTGGCCGTGATTCGAGGTTCATCATCAGCATAGACTTAAGCTGTGTCTTGGCTCTTTCCAGCTCCATCTATATACACACAGCAACATAAAAGGGAGAAGAAATATCATTTTATGACAATTATTGTATCCACTACATGAATTATTGTGATTTGTCTTTTTTTTTTACCTCCCCAGCATTGCCAGCCATTTGAATGAACTCTTTAGTTATTATTTCCACCATTTCTCGCACCTGAGGAGCAGGGCATACATTATCCACAAATTAATATTTCTATAATAAACAATTCACAAAACACTGACCTGCCTTGGATCTGCACTTGCATGAATACACAATAAACCACTGTCTTCATAACTATGATGGTAAGAGGTGGCATTGTACATCCAGTGATGCCTGAAAAAGTACAAATATTATTGACAGGCATTATGACGATAATATTATTTTTTTAATTTTATATATATTTACCTGTTAAGCACATTAAGATAAAGCCGGGTAAACATTCCTTTTCCAGGTCCTCCAGCAGAAAATGACCCACCTCCACCCATCATCATGTTGAGCACTGCGAAGGAGATAAAGTCATCCTCCTGTTAAGGAAAAAAAATCAATAAATAAAATTGCCAAAATACACACCAGGCACCTAAGATATGGTAATACTCTTACAAGAAATGAGCAGGTCTCCAGGCCAATCATAATGTGTGTGAGCTCTGGAATGGGGGTTGGGCCAAGGCTCACATCTGACATGTCCTTTTCCATCTAAAAAAAGGTGGAAAACCTTCTTGAACCTTTTTCTAATAACATTTATATTAATTTAAGTATTTGTACAAGGTTATATTACCTTCACAATACCTCCGGTGTACTGTGCCACAGACATATCCACATTAGCTGGTGTACTCAGTCCCCATGCTGGCTTCACATTCAGCAGATATTTCTTGGCACAGTTTACAAGCTGCTCGTGCTCAATGCCTACTCCAGCCAGTACCATGCGCTCAGGACAGTAATAATTGCGAAGATAGTCATGAAGCACTTTCTTATCAATTTTTTCTATGTTTTCTACTGGACAGAAGCGTGGCAGGCCCACTGTATTCCCTCTGTACGCAGCCTGAAAACACATTGAATATCTTCAGAAAAAACAAGATCCAGAGTCTAGTTAAATCAACACAGTGCTACATTTAAGCAGTGTTGACTTACAGCATGGATCATCTCAGTGAGTAAAGGTTCAGGATCTGGTCTCATGTTCAGATCTTCTAGCTCAAAGCGTACTGCCATTCTTGTCATTTCAATCTCCTCATCTGCATAGAAGATGAGTGATGAAGCGCGTGTATAAACCCACTTGGATCCACAGCTAAAAGGTGATGTGCAATAAAAGACTTACCCAAAAGACGTGGCTGTAGAACAGCATCGGACAGAAGACTGACCACAGTGTCCAGACCTTTTACTTCAGCCGATACGGCATACATGGTGGTATCTCTGGACAAATTAAACATGCATTTCACATTATAGAAATATAGTCTTAACTCCTTTCTGAGATGTTAAATGGCAATTCAAATACCTTGATGTTTGGCAGTCACATATACCTCCATGTTTCTCCAGTGTGAGGAGGATTTCATCTTTACTCCCATACTGAGCTGTAGACTAAAACAAAACATATTAACCGTCACAATCGATATGTTTATGGATTATGGAATTAAAATTAAGATTAACATACAGAAAATGCAAGTTTCTCTAGAAAATGTGCTATTCCACTTGGATATTTTGCTTCATGCCTTGATCCTGAGTTAACTAAAACTATAAAAAAAATAAAACAATTAAATTAAATAAACAAACAAACAAACAAGAGATTTACCAAGATTTTATGATTCAATTCAATTCAATAGAAGCAACATGTTTAAACTTACTTCCAACTGTGCAAAACTGACCAAACTTGTTTTGCGAAGCCACTTTAAGACCACTCTCTAGAGTTGTAATCTTGGTCTCATATTTTTCCTGACCATCTACAGATGCAAACACAGGCTTGGGGATCCCAGGAAGAGGCGATGAAAGGGAAATGTTTGGGTAACCGCCACCACTGCTGTACTTTCTGTAAGCTGCGATTCCATACCTTGAAAGAAAAATGTTCTTGTTAAATCTTGTTACATAATACACCCAGGGATTCCGATATTTGTAACAGAACCACTGAATCAATGTTACATCCTGTTCATTAGCTGCTTGTAGTTACGCTATAACTGTATATTCTGTAATAAGCGAGTGGCAGCATAATAACTCATAATCATAACTCATAATATCTATATACATTTATTGAGATTAGCGGGTACAATTAGACGGTCAAGGAGTAGCTTTCGCCTTAAAGAACAAGCTAATCTTCGCGTTCAGACAGATAGCCCAAAGCGGCAATACTAACCCGTATCCCGTCTAGCACTATGGAAGTTTATTTATATCGTTTTTTACCTTTGGACACGGCTCCAGGACCTACACCTCGACATGTGAGTTGCCATTTTTCATCTTATGTGACCCATATGTGACCAGCTTCAACCCGGAAATGATCAACACCTCCGCATTCACTTCCGCTGCCAGAAAAAATATATTATCAGCAACAAACTTCTACTATACTGCAATGGGATTATAAAGAATTCGTTTGATTTATTGCATGTTAAAATTGTGACGGCCCCAGAGCATTCAAGCTGTCTGTGTCTGCTTCTGTTCTGCCTTTCCTCCTCCTCTGTCCCCGTCTCTCGTTGCTCTCCAAGGTGGTCAGTAGTCGGCGCTGTACCCGGCCGGGATGTGGTGAATCCGGCCTGTCTGCAGGTTAGATTCACTTAAATACAATCCTCCACAGCCATCACTCACTCATACTGACGACTTTGATGCACATATAGGCTTCACATTATCCTTGTTTATTGTTCATTTTGTGCACATTATTTAATAAATACAAGTTGCATGTCGGTAAAACCCTAACAGACAGAACAGGATCCTGTTCTGTTTGTTAGTCTGTTAGTTTGAGCCGGGCTTGACAAAATACTGTTAGTATAGTTGCATCAGAAAAGCCTCCAGAAAAAACATAATACTACTTCCTGCAGTATTTGTGAAGAGGAATATGGCTAATAGGATACATCCATGGGAAGAACACAGGATTTTTTTGGAGCTTTTTTCAGCAAAATATATGTAATGTACTGTATGTATGTACACCTAATGCCATTTATTTATACAGTTGAAGTAGTTTTTTATACAATATTACGGTCTATTTTTAATAAATATATAGCAATAATAATAATAGCATTAATAAGAAATAATACATATGCTATTAGGTGATGCTGACAAATAGATCCTGGGCCCATTTTGGGTGCTCAAAATAAGCACTTATTTTGTGTAAATGGAGCAATTAACCTTTTAGGCCAGTTAAAAGTCTATCTATTGATTATGTTCCACAAAGAGGTCAGGTTATAATTGCCTCCATTTAGCAGCTCAGTGACTTTCAGTTCACATCAAGTTACACAGTTCCAGTTTCTGTTATATTTTTGACACATGTCACAATGTTTTTCATTTTGAAAGTGTCTTTTTTTATTTGGATGTTATCTCTGTTTTCATCCTGGGGCTCAGCCTATGAGCTCCAAGATACCATCCATACTCTGAAAGAAGAAAACCTGCATCTGCAGCACCGACTGGACAACCTCACCCATGCTCTCCGGGATTTGAAACACCTTCTTGCAGAGTACTCTAAAGGTAATCGCTGCCTGGACAACACTACCGAACCTAATGAAACTAATAGAATTTCCACTCATGACCAAACATTACCTGATAAAGGCATGTATTTAGCATTTTAGCTGGTATTTTTGTCATATTATTTTGTAACTTCTCTGTAAAATTTTATTGAAATTATGTCATATTTATGTCATTCAATATTTAGTAGATTAGCAATTAATTTGTTAGTTTTAAGTGGAAAATTGCATTGAAGTATTATCTTTAGTTTCAGGTGAAGGGCATGATTCTGAATACCTACGCACCTGGAAGGAATGGTCCCTGCATGGTAACCTCGCCCTCTGCTTTATTACACTATACAGTCAAATAAATGCATATATCTAAAGCTCTTTACTGCTATCTTTTTAGGCATCAGCCCTGAGACTCACCAGATGTTGGAGCAGGCACTGTGCTTTTCAGATCTTCATGGAGCTGCTCAGGCCATTTTCAACACTCGCAGCATTTGTTTCATCCTCTTCTCTGTGCTGATTGCCGGGGCATTCTCATTGCCAGCATAAGTCTACAATATGTTATATTCTTACCATAATATCTCAAGTTTTGTGTGCTACTATGCAAAATTGAGTTAATAAAAATGAAGAATACTCTTTATTGTATGGCTTTTATTGCCTTTGATACTATGGCTTTCTTTTGACTCTTGACTATTGACTTTAAACACATCATACAAATAAATGACTATAAATTATGACTGACCAAATGCGGACAGTGTGAGTAACACTTCAACCACCCACACCCTCTTAGACTGAAAGATAATAGCTCTTACTGAAAGATTCATTTATTTTGTAAAATGGTGGTGCCCCATCTATATTTCATAAGCTCTTAGTGAATGCTGTGAATCATCGCCTTTATGTTTGACCTGATGTGAAAACATTTATATGTGTAATTGATCAGATAAGTGGCCAATTACCGTGTCAATACAGTAAATGCAATTCAGTTTTTACATTAAGATAATTTGATATTTTTTAAATGTGTGAATGCCTTCCATCAGACTAATTCATTTTCCATATTCAGTGAATAATAGATACCTATAATGCATACCTTGTTCTTTTGTAATGGTATTGTATTTCCATTTTACTGTGCTGAATAAATCATCAATTTCATATCAATATTCAATTCCAAAGTGACCACAACAGTATTACCTAATTCACAGAATGACATAAAACACTTTGGTCTGGTGTTTAATGATTTTGGTCAGCATCAATCGACAGTCATTAGGGTCCCTCACCTAACCCAGATTTCACAACGAGCCACATAAACTGCACTTAGATTAGTTGTGTATGGATCTCATTCGAGCAGTACATTTCATTGTCTTACTTGTTATGTAACAGATGAGAGGTGCTGAAACTGAATCACTGAAAGATTTAAATTATTGTATCTATTTGTTGTTGGAAATAATGCCGCACTTGTTATTCAATACATAATTTGTTCTGAATGACTTGTGAATGAATGGTTTTGTGCTTCATTACAGCTGTAGTGGACAGTGTACGCGTGGAGGGGTGGAGTATGTGAAGCCGCTGGCTGCTGAGATCGTAACTGTGCAGTGCAAAAGACTCAGGTGGACATTGATGGAGATGGACTAGCTCCAAACTGAAAAACCCTTGGACACTGTCAAAGTAAGTCATGTTTTGTTCTATTGTTGTACACTTAAATATATTATTATATTATATATATTGTACACTTATATATACTGAATATGTTAACTGTATAAACTTAAAATTAGTACTAATTTTCAAATGTCTTATCTTCTTTTTATATTTTCAAATTAGATACATTTTGAAAGCAGTATAGAGTATGCATCATTTCATCAAGAGTGGACAATAGGATGTGTATGTGGTTTAAACCCGTAATGAACTGCTAAATATGTAAATGATGTGTAGTAAACCATTCAGAAAATAAATAAATACAGCCCAATCCCACTGACTGTGGGCTTAAAATTCACAAGCTGTCACTGACTAGTGTGTTGATATCTGTTAAGTAAATAGTATTTAAATAAATTGTGCCTTTTATTTTGAACAGTATTTTTTGAGACAAACCTGTACACTTATACAAGGCAGCCACTTACTTACCTTACCTATGTAGGCCTACTATTTTATCATACGCACATATGATATTATATATATATATATTTGTCCATATGCCTCACATTTGTTTGTGTCAACTGCATACATTTAATGCACCTTTCCCACAATAAAGTGTGTGCCCTTACAAGGTGTTTAGAGGCTCATGAAAGCCTATATGATCAGACACAGAGCTTTCCTTGTAGGGACCAATAACTGATCTTCCCAGTACAAAGCTGCGCAACCTCTTTTTATGTCACTTTCATTGAGTGAAGGGCCACAGTGCAAGCACTATAAAGTGGCAGAGCCCATTCAAGGGACTAAAGAGGACAAAGCTAAGCCTGCAGCAGTGCCACAGGCTCACAACCAAAATAGGAATGAAGCAAATGGAAAGGGGAGGGGTGCTGCATTAGAGATGGACATGGTAAAATTCAGTATTTTTTTGCTGAATACATTTGCTTAGCAGATATTCAAACAGCTTGCTTTTATATTGTCATAACACTGGGAATCTTGAAAATGAAAATCATTATTTGTATTCTTTTAAGCCACATTCATATAATTATTAAAAATATCACATGTGAATTTTGCAGCTAACGCCATGGATAAAGTTGGATGGTGGATGTCTTGTTCTGCTCTACAGTAGGATGCATCTTGTCTCCAGTTGGAGCATTCCACCCATGACTTCCTCCTTATGTTTGCTCTTCTTGTCCAGCCTGACTGTGTCAGCTCCATTGGGTGAGTGAACTATAGGAAACCCACATTTATTGTACAAATCTAAAAATTTGCGTTTATGTTTTCAGGTTTGGACGAGGTTTTCTTCAGTCCTCAAGATCAGACAGCACAAGAAGAAGAAACAGTTTTCTTTCCTTGTGTGTCAGGAGAAAGCTCACCTCCTGCGAGCATCAGCTGGATCAAAGATGGAAAACCAGTGACAAGAGGGAGACAAATTCAGGTTAGAAAACTAAATTCAAGACATGTTTTAGAGAAAGTGTATTGGATTGTTGTTTTTGTTTTTAGGGTGAATATGGGGGTGGCAATCAGAGGAAGACTTCTGGCATGCTGCACCTTTATAACATAACACTGGAAGATGATGGAACATACATTTGCATGACATACAATTCTTTACTTAACTCTAGTAAGATGAGCAAACCAGCTAAACTAACTGTGCAAGGTGTGTCTTATTTGCACTATTGTAAATTATGTCTTTTTAAAACTTGGTAAAAATAAAGATTTGAGTCTTTAATATCTCTTGCAGGCGTCCGACGAAAGCTGCAGATCATCCATGGCCCTGACAACATCACTGTTGCTATGGGAGACGAGGTATCCATGCACTGTGCGGTCGGTGGCTTTCCTGTTCCCATGGTGCACTGGTTCAAAGACGGCTGCCTCCTGACAAACTGCTCTGCATCGTTCAGCCTCCAGAACAATGGACAGCTGCTCACATTCAGGTAGAGCACAGAGCAGACCAGGAATATTTAAAATGGGTTTTAAGAATTACCTTAAAAGGCCGCAGTTTCACAATTTGTGGCTGTGCTGCTCAGTGCAAATTGATATATTATCCCTGTTTTGTATCTCATTTTGTGTTTGTGCAGAAATGTGACAGAGGAGTTTGAAGGTCTTTATCACTGTGAGGCATACAACCAAAATGAGAGAATTAAGTCACAACCAGGCTTCCTACTATTAGCTGGTACATAATATTGATTGTTAATTGTTCATGTTTTAAATTTTATGTGTTGAGCAGATAGTTTGTTTTGCTGTGGGTTCCGCTCTCGTCCTCTGCTACTGACACATGTTAATCATCTGAGAGTTACTGTTTAGTTGACACAATTACATACAATTTTCAGACATGGATTGGAGTTTTGTCCAGCAGCCCTCAAACTTGACGGTGAAGAAAGCGGACAATGTGACAGTGACCTGCAGGCCTCCAGGCAGCACACCACCTGCCCAGGTGTCCTGGTTCAAAAACAACCAACAACTCACTCCTACAGCTCATGTCTCTGTGCTGCCAAGTGGAGACCTTTTCTTTCACAGGTTTGTTGAGTAAACATCTATTGCTGGGTTGCAGGTTCTAGATATAATGATGTCATACCCTCAGATGGGGGGCAGGGGCCAGAATTCTATATTAACTTGATGGGATTTTTATAAGAAATATCCCCTCAAAAAATCCACAAATGTTAAATGTGATCATATTTATTAGTGCCCAGGTCCATTACCCCCCTATATATATATCCAAACAAACTGCAGATTAAAAATAGTCATTTTCCTGCCCCTCCCATTAAAATGTACAGTGAAGAAAACAAGTATTTGAACACCTTGCTATTTTGCTATTTCTCCCACTTAGAAGTCATGAAGGGGTCTGAAATTTTCATCGTAGGTGCATGTCCACTGTGAGAGAGA
>JAVQKC010138496.1:0-38887 GCA_036025475.1 Philypnodon macrostomus
GAAAATGAGCCAAAGCCAATGAATTTCAGGTTGAAAAAATAATTAATTGTTTTATTTTTCTATTGATATAAACTGAAAACGGGTCCCACAGACCCGAACACCATACAAGGGTTAATAGATTGTTTATATCTAGAGGGATATGTGTGCTGCTGTGGGAAGGCCTCCGTGGGCATGTTGATAATACAGCTGGCAGTGCTTGAGCCCCCAGACTACATGCACATAGCAGACAGAGGCACGCGAGGCAGGAGGTCACGGAGGCTCTGACACCACAGAGGCAGACAGGCTCGCTAACATGTTAACGCCGCAGAGCATTAGGCACAACAATGGCGTGTTTGATGGTGAGTGCCGTGTGAGGCATGGTATGTGTAGGCTGTGTGTGTGTGTGACAAATGAAAACCACAATTTAACTTTTCTACACTTACTCCACCCTTAACGTGATTGTGATTGTTACATAGCTTTGACTGCTTTAGTAGGTTAATCATTGAGGTAATGCTTTTCTTTTTATAGAAGTCATTAGCTCTGCCAAGAAAGTTATGTTTTAATAGAGTTAGTTGATTATAGCCACAAAGACAAAAGGCTGTGGTCGGATTTTGTAGAAAAAGTTAGTAACAGGCCAAGTATTTAGTTTATGGGTTGGATACTTGTTTCAGTCCAAGGTTTGATTTCTTTACCATTGAAAGACGGAGACAGTAACTAAACGTTGGCATTGGTGCTTAAGACACAACCAGACATCTGTGTAGTCAACATGAGGCAGTGCGTGATGTGTGAGGCAGAGGGAAGAGTTTGGGCCTTAGGCGAGGTCACTCCACACAGAGAGAAAATTAGCCAGCCCGAGGATTAGTCCTAAACATTTTGAGTTAAAAAATGCACAGATCTTTCGCAATCGTAATACAGTATGCTTTTCACGATGACAAGATTTAATCGAAAACAGCACAACAACCACCTCTCCCCTAAACAGCGCTTTCTGATTTCCACGTCATGATAAACAGATTTGAGGACTTATTTCTACTTCCTGATAATATGAAGAGGAATTCTTGGGCGGGACAGTCGTGAATCTTTTATTTGCTGTGAACTCGTTTGCCGCTTGACGGATGGGAGTGTCTTGTTTGGGAAGGTGTGGTGGGATTATCCCTTTTTTTGGATCCTGAACCATGTCAACCGTTTCTACACATGCTGGCTTTATCTTCCACACGTAGGCACTAGTGGTACAGCCCCACATACACTAGAAAAGACACACATACACACACTCACGTAGTCCACTTGCAGCTGTGTTCCAGATGGGTTTGAATCATGCTGTTCCTATGACTTTAAGCGTCACACAAGGTCGGTAGCAGGCACATTTTCCATATTACTACCTCTCCCCCTCCACCTCTTTGTCTACCGCCGTCTATATGTGTAACTACTTATCTTTATGTGGTATTCCAAAATAAGAGGTATACTCAGAAGTACAAATACAGATTAATGCTTGACCTGTGGTAATCGAGTTTTACTTTTGTCCCTATCCTGTCACACCAGTCAAAAACCTGACTACTATAGGTAACTCCACAAACCGTGATGTCATGCGGTAGATGCCAGGCCTAAAGTACCTAAAGGAAAATAATAATTATAATGTTGAAACAAGTGAATTGAAATATCGTTAGTTCCCACCACTGTCCAAAATTCTAATCCTCCCTTGTAATTAATGAATGCATGTGAAAACGAGGTGTGGCACGTTCACATAAAGACACAAAGCGACTGGTCTCCACTGGCACAGCCACATCATTTCTGGAAACAGGCTGGTGCCCACATGTTTAGATAGAGGAGTGCAGTAGTGAGTTCCTGTTACACCACACTCAAAGGGAGCTGAGTCAGAACACACTTTGACTGGGGCGTGAGACAGTGTGCACAGCTGCCCAGGAGGGGGAGCTGAAGGCCTCACTTTCACAGGCTTTCAGTGGTTTGATCATGTTTATTTGGAAATCCTGATGTGGCTGGTGCAGTAGAGTGCTGAATGAACAGAATAGACTGAAAGGCAAAAAGAGGCCTCAGTTCAGTTAAGCAAAAATGGTTCCTTTACTTCAAAATCAAAATGACTTCAACATCAAAAGACTGAGCAAGGACCAAAAGGCTCCAGGGTCTTTCCGTGTGGAGTTGGCATGTGGGTGGGCAACCCTCCAGCTAGGTACAAAATATTGTGCAGCACTAGAAAATGCTAACATTTAATAACTCTCTAATATAATCTGGTTATAAGACTTAAATGTACTGTATACATGACATAAACAAAATCCAAAATGTTCATGTCCAAGATTTTGAAACAGAGTAAATAACATGTCCTCTCCTTCTGTTGTGGGCTGTCACCAGCACATGGGCAAGGAGCGAGAGGTACACAAGAAAACCTTAATACACCATCCAGTTGTACACAAACCAAACAAGTAATCATTTATACGTTTACGCCTGACTGAATATGAATGGATTATTATTCATCCAGTTTGTGATTGTCAGTTAACACTAACCTCCTGTTTTTCAGACAAACGCCGTATCCACTCGTTGCAATTTAGAGTCACCAATTCACCTAACTCGGGTGTGTCTTTGAACGTGGGGAGACGCGCATTACCCACAGTAATACAGGGAGGACGCACAGACTCCACAACCATTTACTGAGATGCAACGCTTACTTTATTAATGGGCTAATAAGAACTTTGGACAGTGGATTAGCATGTTGCCCATAAACAGCACTTCTAACCCATTGTGAGTGAAAATCCACACTCAATAATTTGCCAAATGTTGCTCCCTAATCTTCTCCATGATTTCCTGTCGCTATACTCTGCTGCCAAAAATGGACTCCAAAAGTTAACTTTAGCAAATGTGATCCGAACTGGGCAAATTTGGCCACCTATATCACCAACAACCTCTCCTATTATAGCATTATGTTGATGTAACCAACTATGTGGTAATGGGTTTGAACTGAACATTGGTTGCCCCATACTGGCAACTCTCCACGTCTTGTTTACCTTTCATCCAAAGCAAGAGTCATAGTTCAGTACTCTCTCCAGACCACCTCCTGACAGCTGTTAGAGAATGCTGGGTTGCTCAAGGACACTTCAGCGGGGCATTCGCCGGAAAAGGTCACAAACCACGGCGGGAGGAAGTTACACTGTGTCTTATGGCCACCTGCTGCGGACGTTTCAGGACTTCATGTTATTCTCCCCCTTATGTGCCACCAGGAAATGAGGTGACTGGTTCTGTTTCGACACAAAGCAAACAGTTGTACGCACGCTTCCTGCCGTGGGTTAGGGTATGGGGCGTGAATTTCACCTCGTGTGTAACTCACTGTGCTCTCAGCCTGTGGAGAAAACACTCAGTGGGCTTGGTGGTTACTTGTGGTGCTTTCATATGTCCCCTTTAAAAACCCTGGCACGCACAGCCCCCTCACCTTTAGCGTAGTGCACTGTAGCTCATGTCTGACACTGGTTTACACGCAGAGCTTAGTTTGACTTAGCTTGGTTAAGCTTTCACAGCTGGAATTCTCACCTTTTATGAGTTTGGATGTGGGGATGAGAGGCAAACTGTTTTATTATACTGAATGTACCTGTATGTTATGCATTGGGCCGTAGCATTAGAACAATCTCCACATCAAACTCGGGACCCTCAGTACTAACCACTTTCTCACCATGTTAATAGCATTATTTCTTTTTTACACCTGACCCCCACCCTACTCCTGTTGCTAGCTGTCACAGTCTCATTTATGACTGCTCAAACCCTACTGATCTTTGTTACCTCCTTCACCAATATACTATCACACCATATTATATTCCCCTGTCATTCTTCATCATGGACCATCCATCACCGAAAATGACAAGTACACAAAGACATCAGAGCAAGAAATGCAGTCCAATATTCAAGAGGATGAAGACGGGTGTGCGGGTGAATAGCTGCGGAGGATCATCTGTTAGTGTTAAGATGGTAATTCTATTGACCGAGCGAGTATCACAGCCCGGAAAAGCACAGAACGATAGAAAGAGATAGTCAGGCATGCATTTCCTTTAGCTTGCAAACCGGTCAGCTGCGCGGATACAGCCGTGTTGACAGGAAAACAGCTTGTTGCCAGGACGGACCATTCATTTATTGCTTCCCCTCTGCGCTGGAGCTTCTAACCCACTCACAGATAGGCTCCATGTGTGTGAACTTGCATGGCAACCGCACTGTTATGCAATAGACACTACATGCAGGGCTTAGTCAGAAGATACTCATGGCTTGATTTTGGCAGCTAACTGGATTCCTCCCAAAAGGTTTATAAGGGTTTCTGTGCAATGGGTCAAATTCAGGTTGTTTGAGGAAGGCCAGAAACGTCTCATGTGGTATGAAAAATAAGAAAAGAGAGAAAAAAATTGGGAGTTGTGCGGATCCAATTTGTATTATGTCAAATGCAGATTACAGTTTTTACAATACAATTATATTTGTATTTTTGATGAAGTAATGTTTTGTAAATGATCTACTAATGCGTAATAGTGTGTTATAGAAGGACGGGAGATACGGCGATAAAAGTAAAAAAATTATATTGTAAAAAATTGTATTGTGACGAAGTTCTGGGATGATCCTGCTGCAGTGCATTCATTTATGTGCTGCTCTTCATATTAATAATAAAAATAAAAATGTATTGTATTAAGTATTATGATCAACAGTGGATTTGATGTACATTGAAAGTCAACTATAATCATGATTAAAAAATGTAAATTGATATTATATGTAATAATAATATGTATTCTATAGATACCATCGCCCCTACATTAAAGGTATTACAGACCTATAGTGTCAATATCACACTGAGCTATAAAGCAGCCTTGAACATAATAAATTAGAGTTACTTCCCAATATAACTGTACTATTTGAGTAACTATTAGCACCCAAAGAGCACCGTTAGCATCCCTGCATCTCTAAATATAAGAAAAATCCATCAAGCACAAGTATAATTCCTTTCTCCTTCCCTCCTCCTTCTCTTTATAGACTCAGCATTTTTGTGCAGATAGTTGCTTCAGTTTTCTTTCTCAGGTATTGTACAACTAGTTAGCACCAGAGCTGTACAGCAAAGCACTTCCTTCTTTACAGCAGCCTAAACCAATAACAGACAAGGCTAACTCGCTCAAACAATAATTGACGTTTTATCTTTTTTTTCCAGTAAGCCGCAGTAATAGTGCTCTAACAGACGGTAAAAGCTATTTTGAGTAATAGTTAAAAAAATACATTTTGTAAAGATCCTCTGTAAGTCCTTTAAACTGACTGTTTGTAAAGTATTAACTGATATTTTGATAGATTATGATGTTTTTTGAAAATTATTTTACAGAACTAACCAGTAACTGACTTTTGAGAATGCCATACAAATCATGACCCAGCTTCACCCAGTGGACTACATTTGCACATGGTATTCCCCCACTACTGTTTACTCAATGGGTCGGTGTCATTTCCACCACAGATAAGACTAGTCCAATAAACTCTGACGTCACCCATTTACCCTCACGCTAGGGTGGTACAGCTGTGAGTTTATAGACACACAAGTGCTGACCATATTTGGACAAAGGTCAGAGATTAGGAAGTTAGCCAAGCAACTGTTCAAAGAGTAATTATTATAGAGATAAATTGAGATGATGGATGATGTGTTTACAGTGCAGTTTGACAGCCATACAGTTTGAAACATACCAACCAGTCACATGCATTAGGAGTGAAATACATTATGCTCTCATTTGGCCCCTGTATTTACCAGTAGAGCTAAATGCTGATAAAAATTAATTAGTTGTACTTGGTAATCATAGCTTTTTTATATAGACACACAAAAGGTTCAACAATGTGTTCCAACTGTGCACTTTGAAAGCAAACTGTGGTCAGTTTTTAGTTTTTAATCATGCTCATAATACTTCTCCGTCTATGCTGGTTAAAGAGCTGTAAAAAATGTAAATGAAGTACCATGGAGTGATCATTGAATAGAAGTCAAATGGAAGTCATGTTATTGTAATAAACAGAAGTATAACTGACCTAAAGCAACAATTTTATGTTCGCTTTTGACTTCATGTAAATGCTCTGAACACTGGGAAGTCTGAATGCTTCAAAGTCCACTTCTTTTTTCTGTAAGTACCCAAATGCTTATGATAACTGCAGACAGAAACTGACATGACTGGATATATAATTCTTTATTTAATGGTGTCAGACTATAATATGCGTCAGGTTCCTCGGCCTCAAACCCAACTAGGAAGAAGACCACAAGACTCCAATCTCACTTCTCACAAGTTGAGGGCTGCGCCATATGGCGTAACATTTACTGTTAATGTAATATCAAATACACTAGTGAGTTACCTTGCAATGACAGTTTAGCCCGAGGTCACAGCTCATGTAAAATGGATGACTTGGCTTTGGAGCATGTCAGATCAATTTGCCTTGTGACAGTACTACTAAATTAGAGCTCTAACATTATATCCATGTTGAGTGCACACTCTGTAGTCTTAGAGGAACCCCCATCACTCGCTGAATATTGATCAGAGCAGATGTGAAGTCAACAGGTCACAAAAATCAATTAAATTGCGGAGTGGAGAAAATTAATACTGTACATGTTTCGTTCCAATCTGTCTCGGAGTCAAAGATAGGGTTGTAAAGACAGATGGATGCTCTGATGATTGACACCAAAACCCTGAGGCCAACTTACCAATCAATATTCAACTCAGCAGTAGGTCAAACTAATATGAATATGTTCAACAGGACCTGGGACAGCTATAGTGCATCCAACAGAGATGTTGAGTGGTCAGATGCTATGGTACCCACTTTGTAAACAACTGGTGATAGCTCCGTGCTCAAAGATGGCCGCTGGCATTGGCTGGTATATGTGATTGGCATTGAGCTTGATTTAGGGATAAACATATGACTATAGAGTCCCAATCAGTAGTGTTGTAGCACATGTGTAATCTAGAAATGGCTTAGAAATTCTTGAAAAAGAGCCCCTCAATGGGCACTTTTTAGGGGTACTTGGTAGTGTCTTAGTCCTGTTTACTCCTAGTTCTGGTTTACCTCAAATATGTGCTTTTGTACATCCATCCATCCATTTTCTTCCGCTGGTCCGAAACCGGGTCGCGGAGGCAGCAGTCTAAGCAGGGAACTCCTGCCTTTGACCACTGCCTGATCCACATTGCACCATGGTACCTCCCACGGGTGGTGGGAGGTGGGGACTCGAACCACCGACCCTCCGGTTGAAGGGTAACCGGAGGCTGCTTTTGTACAGACCAGGTTTATTCCTGGGTAGTCCTGTAGTAGTCATTAAATAGATCAAGTTTATTACTACCCCTCTAGCCCTGGTTTAGACTTACACCCAGTTAAGCCCTCTAAAAACAGGTACTTTTGTGGAGAAAGTTTGAGAATCCCTGACTTAGAGCAAACTTCCCATCAGACAAGCTGGGACTTACTGCCATGGCTATGAAGCTGCTTTCTGCCTCACCTGTGGGTCAGCTGGTTCTTCTATTCTGTCTTACACACAGTTTTCCACCTTGTCTAGCTGTTGGTATCTCCTCAATGCTTGGGTAGACGGTGGAGGCAGTTGGACTACAGGTTAAATAAATCAGAAACTAATCTTAGAAAAAAATACCTATTCTCATACATTTTCTTCCCTATTAAAACCTAACTTCTTGTAAACTGCTTTCCAGGTTTCCTGGGTTGCATTTATTTACACTAACCTCATTACGGTTTTCCAGATAAGGAGCAGGGAATGTGGCACAAAGGAGGCTAAGAAAAGTCCCTTCCTGCCTTGTGACAATAGTCTGTTGCGGGGAGATATCGCAGAAGACGTGAACGGAAGAGGGTACGCGGCGCGGGTGGACAAGAGCCAACATGTCGCCTGGAGCGACTCACTGTGGCTTCAGAAGGGAGAAGTAAGCAGGAGAGCAGGAATTTTAATGACCCAGGAACCAGCCAGGCAGGTCTGCTTTGGAGGAATACCTAAGATACCTCACTGGCCGCTCTACAAATCATCAATCAACACACCCTTAACCCACATGTCAGATTCTATATTAACTATTATCTACTGGATTTTTTACTGTACAGGCTTTGACTTTCTGTAATAGGAGAATTTGAAAGAGATTTTGCTAACACTGAGGTATGGCACAAATTGTAGTCATATAAAGTACTGTCTAATTGGGTTCATGGTGGCAGAGTGGTTAGCACTCTTATCTCATTAAAAACAACAACAATGAATCAGTCCATAACATTGTCTCTGAGTCTGCATGTCCTCCTTGTGTTACTGTGGGTTCTTCACAGGTACTTCCACTTCATCCCATCATTTAAAGACCAGAAAATGTCAAACGTAGTTTTCTATTGGTATTTTTCGATAGACCTATTGAGACAAAAATCTAATTTAAGTCACAATTTCGTTCTAGATTTTTTTTTAAGTAAGTTTCCTTTTTTCCTTTTTAGGTAGCCTACTTCAGAGAATTGGCAACTTGAAATGTCTTCTAGTGATTGATTGTGTGTCAGTGTATGTCTCGATGTATCCCCCCTAAGGCACATGCCAGGATAGGCTCCAATTACCAGCCTAAAACAGGAATGAGTGAAAGAAGATGAATGAATAAACTTTGTATAGTTTTATGTAGATATGAAATAAACAGAAAACGCGGGAAAAACAATACTGTTTTGTGTAGTTGTTTACTTAATACAAATGCTTTGGTAAGACTAAAACATCTCTATTTTACGTATACGGTATATCCCATAAACTGTAAACACCGTTTGATATTACTATTAGCCAACCTGCCAGTTGCTGATAGATTTTAATTTGGGCTAGTGGCTGCCACTAGCCACTTTGTCCGGTTGGATTTTATGCATACACTTTTACTTGCTGCTTTGGAACCCATAGTAACTTAACTATAGAGATTGGCCATAAACTGAGGTCTTACAACAAAAATACATTTATGTACTTTTCTGAGCCTAAATAAACAGATAAATCATTGTTGAGGTCATAGATTTATATAAATATAGTCAAAACCAAAGCGAATTATTCCAACTAAACTGTGACTTGTGGAAATCCTAAATGGATAATAGTAAGGGAGAAGTAAGAACAGAAACGGTCACAGGTGCACAGAGAATTTACTTTTACATACAGCCTTGTTTACATACAATTGTTTGTTATGTCCATTTATCAAACCCTTGACACCACTGACCTAATGTAACACTGTTTATTTGAGTATCAGTTCATGGTAGGGCCAGTTTTGTTGAGGAGTAGTTGCTAACGCCTGCCCCTCCTCGTGTAGTTAATGATTCTTCAGTTTCTGTTTACTGATAACACAAGGGCCCTACACTCAACGCTTTTCCCTTTCGCTCTGACCTTTGTGACTGATGATGATGTTGGATATTTTTTCTCCCTAGTTTGAGCCATGCCCTGGTTCTGTCCGTCACACCTCACACCACACCAGGAGGAGCGGCTCGACCCGGGCAACACGGGTCTGGATAACATGTGACTTTAGAGTGTTTGTGTGGGAATGGGCCGAGGGTGGGGGCAGTTTCTCTTTCTGTTCTCAGGGCGTATGGTTCCAAGGTCAGGTCAGTGCAAGGTTTACAGTGTGTTTGCAGTATTACCGTGTATGACTAATGTATTTGTTTTCTTCTTTCCTTTCTGCTGTTCTCTTTCTGCCTCATAGCATACCTTTTACGCCAGATCCCATTCCTCTGCACTTAAACTGTATAGTCTGGAGGTTTCCCAGAATAAAAACAGTTAAAGAATAATAAACAAATGCTTAAAATTTACTATCTAGCCCTGTTCTATGACGTAAATAGGTAATCTGTCATAATTTGACTTTAGTCCCATGCACCCTTGGCCCCACAGCAACATCAAATCAGAATTTGTGGCTTAGCACCTTGACCAATAGTGAGAGATTTTGTTCTGATCATCATGACCCACCTTTTTCTGAATGAATAACAGTACATGGTCATTCCAAAGCCTTTAATGGCACCAGGGGGATCTAGGGTCTTTTTCACCCTAGCCTAGCACATAGCATAGCTAGTTTGTTCCTAACAGCCTGTGTCATGGGGAATCTGATCAGTCCATTGTTAGGGTTTTTCCCCCTTTGAGAAAATATTACTTCAGATTGTCCTTTTTATAATCAGTAATCTTTAAGGTGCTGTCTTGTGTCACGCTCATTGACCAGTGAACAAACTCTACCAATTGGACTCTTTATTGCCGTGTGCATGTTTTATCATCGCGTGCAGGAGATTTCCCACAGAAAGTTGGTGTCCGGACGACCGCACAAAAAAGAGGACCTACAATAGAAGTAGAAGGAAGTAGCATGGGTGCATTTGCTGCTGCGCTTGCATCTTTGTCAAAGTAGCGTTTGGCAGGAAGGTGAACGGAGATGTGCAGAGGAGGCAGAGGTTTGTGGCAGTAGAATATATAGATACCTCTGTTCTTTCTGCTAAAATCAATCAATGTACTCAGATGCTTGCATGTACCAACTCAATGTAACAACAATTAAGTGATCATAAATACAGTTAATACATATAATTAATAACACCATTGGTTTGATTTGATTCACTTGCATCATTAACTTTTAAACTTCTACAACTAATATTGCAACAAGATAACATCGGTATAAGTACAGGGAGAGGCAGAAAACCCAGGCTTATTTTGAAGCCTCCACCTCAAAGTTACCTGTAGGAGCCATAATGTTGTATATTGTTTTTTCACGTGGTGTGTATGTGGGTGCTGTGGTAACGCCCGGGAGTTTGGGTCACGTGACAAAGGTGGGGAATGCTGTTTACTTTAAAAAGGCATGTTTACCTGTATTCTGGAGGAGAGAGGGGAGCTTTGTTGACCACTTCGCTTCATTTCACTTTGCTATTCTTTTGATTTACTGTTAAATGTGCAATCCTGAATACAAGAATCCATCCAGTGTGTGCAACTGTGAAAGCCACTGTTCATTAAAATCACCCAAAACGCAGTCAGGACTCAGTGTGCTTCTCTAGTCATACAGGTACAGGACCCATTCTCTTCCTCTCAAGCAACAAGGCTGACCAGTGTTATACCTGTGAACCTCTGCGTTAGTTTTAAAAATTAAATATAAAATGTTCAGTTATGGTACTTTACATAGCCCAACAAAATTTGTTAATCATGCGTTTTGATGTTAGATTGCGTTGTGTGATGTTCTATACGGAGTCACTACTATACCATGGAAAACATTGAAATTACTGGCACCCCTGCCATGTTTGGAATGGCTGTTCCATTGAATTTGGTGTCTAGAGCAGTAGTTGTGAGTTGGACACATTTTCAGGTCAGGAGGTTGTCTTTTGACTGTGGCTATAGTAGACAGCACATAACCAAACAAGAGGTAAGGAGTGTGGGCAGGTCTGGCGGTCAGTTTGTTTGGTTTATCGGTACAGATGTGAAAAGAAGTGACACCATTGCACACGCCTGAGTGGACTGTCAAGAGGCAGACGCTGGTGAAGAATTGAAATAGACAATGGAGATGGAGAAAAACAGCATAATGGTAGGAAATCAAGGTCTGAGATATATTTATATACCTTTTTATGACATTTTGAAGACAGTTTATGGTAGTGACATTGGGAAGGAACTCAGAAAGCCCAGGCGTGCAATAAAACTTTGCCGTTATCTGGGAATGGTAAAAATATATTGATCAGACCTTGTTCTAGCTATGCTCAATTCAGCATCGCACAAAGCTCTTATGTCTCACAGTGGTAAACAATCTACTAAAACCCACAATTTCCTCCGTTACTGACCCCCTGAGGCTGGAGGTATAGGATCTTTGGCTCTGTGTTGAACAAAACAAAAAGATCAATACGATAAACATTCCTTGCCATTTCTTAAATAATACAACAGCAACAAATACACATCTGTATTTTAAGATAGCTTTTGTCCAATTAGAGAGAAGAAATGCTGTCTGGAGGTAAGTGGTTTCACAGAGGGGGGCCCCAAGTCACAGGGTTTGTCTGTGAGCCCATTTCCATGACAGTGTGTTTCATTGTTAATGAAATAATCAGCTGTATTTAGGCCAGTTGTGTACCCTGCATTGTCATTTAAACGATTCCTGATGAGACAGATCAGTGAAAGTGACCGTATTCATGTTAGCAATTGTTGCAACAAAAACAGAACGATTAACAAAATAAAGCTTTTGTAAACGCTACATACTATTCTAGCAAAAGCATGTTTTATGGACAATTGGTCAAAGCTTGTGTTCCCAGTAATTCAACAAGTTAGCATTTTATCAAGATTCAACAGAAACTTGCCAACCTTGTATGATCGGTGCAGATATAACAATTTATTCAGTCACAGTGTGAAGGCGTTTGTGTCTTGAGATTTCCAGACTTATGTTTTAACCCTTAAAATATGAACACCAATTGTGTTGTACCACTTGAATGCACCACAGCACCTTGGACTCACTAGTTGGGCTCTCTGGCGCACATATAAAGTGGGACAAAGGTGGTTTCCCTGGCTAAGTCACACTCAAGATCAGAGTTTTTTTCAAAGAGGCCCAAATATGAACACACTTTTGAGTCCACAATACAATCTCCTGAATTTACCTAAACCGTAACGGTACCGTAATGCTTCTGGAAAGTTTCACTGTCAATACATTTAATCATAGAAGCTGTGGGCCATATAACATCCTGCCAGGTGCCACAAATGGCCCACCGTGCTGCACTTTTGGACATGCCTGCTCAAGATGGACAATGAGTGTGCTCTGAGTAGAATTCAGCATATCTGTTGTGACTTGATTCAGATAGATTAGAAGTCTAGACTGCACATTAAAACTAAATATTTTCTTACTATGGCCCACCTAATGCTTACATCATATGCTTAAATATACAGTCTTACAGCTGTGGCTCCCTCTTCCACTGTACAGCTCTGTAATACCTAACGACTCCTCCACATTTCTTCTGATGAATACTTTACTGGCGAACGGGATGATGAATGGTTAACCATGGCAGACCTGCTGACCCATAGCACACACATCTCCTCACAAAATCACACTCCCTCCCCGGGCTAATCCCCTATAGCGGCCCTCCCAAGAGCCCTGCGCCTCCTTTTGATCATTGTCGAGGCACACTGGGTGACCTGCAGAAGACAGATTTGAGATTTAGAGGGGGTTTGAACCTGAAGTGCCGGATAATGTGGAGGTACTTCCTGCCCCCTAAGCCCTGACCCGGAGAAAGCGCAGCCAAGGCAGCCTTTTGTTTGGTCGCCCTTCAACCTTTTTCTCCTTTATACCCCACCCCCATACCTTTGACTGCACTGTTCTTTTCTCCTCCTCCCTCACCCCCCACCTCACCTCCTTGAACCTTAAACATACCCGAATGCCAAACTCTCAAAATCGATCATCAAAGAGACCACCATGCATTCCTCTCATGTTGCCATAGCAGCGGAGATTCTTGATACACTGTGGGGTCTTTGAACGTGTCCGGAAGGAGGTCATTGTCACCCATAAGGGGTCCACTCAGACGGATCAGGTGGGACATCCTAGAGAAAGGTTAATGTATGGTTAGGAGAATCTTTGAAATATTGGAAGAAGGTTAGAAGCATTATGAGCAATTTGGATAATGGTTATGATTTGTATGACACGAACATGAATTGTTTCATGTCTTGTAAAACTGTTGAGAGTATTTTGGTTTCTTTAGATGTGTGTATAAATGTTTAGTATTGTATAGTAAAAATACTCTTAAAGTGGAACCAAACACCTTTTTATTTGACTTTTATTTAACAAGGTAAGCCAATTGAACCAATTCTCATTTACAGTGGCGCCCTGGCCAAGAGGCAGCATTAAACAGACAGCACAAAAACAACAAATACACATTCAATGTGTGCACTAACAATGTATGGGCCAGAGCATGTAATAAACCCTTAAAGGCACTGATTGGGATAAATGAACTGAGTTTAAATGAATGCTGCAACTGAATCCAGTCACTTGAAGCGGCAACCTGAAACACGAGGCGACCAAAGGAAGTATGGGCTTTAGGAATGACCAGGTAAATCAAACTGCTCGAGCGAAGTGTACAGCTATGAACCTGAAGAAGTGAACGAAGATATGGTGGTGTAAATGAGCAGGTAAGAGTGGATCTGTCTGTGGGAGTGGTCAGAGCCATAGTACACCCACAGCCAACATCTGAAAAATGCTCCAGAAATGGGCAGTGCCTGATGGAGACAGAGGGGCTGGGCCAAGGTTTTGGGTGAATGTGGTGTGAGCCATGCTCTCAAATCAAACTCCTGATTCACTACAGGTGTGTGTCTAAATGAGACAAGGGCCTATCAGAGCCTGAGGACCTGTGACAGACATGTATCATGACATATTTTTGACCAATAGGAAAATTGAATTGCAGTACTGTTTAACCTGAAGGGTGTTCATTTTGCTTCAGGGTTTAGTTACTCTTTAAGTACAATGTATTTAAGTTATTTAAGTAAATGTAACTGGGTAAGTCTCAATTTCAGTTTTTTTGCTACTAGAAAAAAAATCTTAATCTCACAATGGTAAAAAAAGTGTTGAAAATTCTTATTTCATTGTGCAATTTAGATCCATACAAATGACAGACTTATTGAAAATGAGTTGGTATTCCAGGATTCCAGTTAGGTTACTTCACCTTTAATGTTTGTCATAGCTCTGTAGGCTATTTTGGGTTCCATAGAATACATACAGAGGGAATGTTTTAAGCTAGCTGGGCTGGTTGGATGACTACATAAAATGTGTTTTTAAATAAATGTATGTTTGTATTCTGCAAAGATAAACATGTTTTTGGAAGATTTGTGAATTGAGTGTGATTATGAGAGTGGATAGTTCTGTGTCTGGGTGACTATGTGACTATGTGTCAGCCCTGTGAAAGGCCATTGTCCAGGGTGTGCCCCACCAAAAGCCCATAGCTCTAGGTCAAACTATAGTTAGTATTCTTCTTATATATACTTGGGCAAAAATTATTTAACAGTGACATATTCAGGCTACTTCTCCCACATCCAATTGATTAGCATTAGCTTGTTAGCAACAGCACCCAGCAGTTATTTTTGGTGACATTTCCCTTTGCAACAACCATACAATAGAATTAACACACTATAAAAGATATTTTTTATATCTTTCCCACATATCTGAAAACTGTAAAAGCATTCTTGCGATCTTAACATGCATTGTTAATGCAACAATGCATTAGTCTGATCTGGGTGCATACAGGCTACAGTCAGGTAAGCATACTTGTAATTCGACCCAGTTTTGTAACGCTCGCATGCATTTACAAATCATTAATTCAGTTTGTTTGACAGTTTGTGCTTTGAGGAAATGAAGACTGTGCACGACAAGCCACTGCCTACAATCGCACAACAAAGCAAGCTCATTTTGTGCTATTAATATTATTCATTCTGGCAATTAATGCGTCATACAGCAATCTTATTTTAAGCAAAACACAGAACTGGTTTTTCTATAGTGTCACCTGTGGCCCTAGTAACTATAGCATGGGCGTTGTACAGCACACATATCTAGAGCTTTAGTCATAAACACAAACAATAAGAGGACATTTAATTTTTCTGGCACAGCACAATGACAAGGACTTGAGAAGAACCCACAGTATCATAGGGAGAACAAGCAGACTCCATTTGAAGAGGTTTCAGCAAGTTAGCGGACCCAAGAATCAAAGAAATAATCTCTATGCTGAGAAACAGGAGTGCTTACCTAGCTTGCCACCATGCACCCCGTGAACCATGCACCCCGTGAACCATGCACCCCGTGAACCAACTGATCTTTGCAAAATACTAAATGCATTTCTTGGTATCAAAAGGAAAACTTCTTTGAAAGCTGCAATCCTGAAACATTGTATTTCAACACTCAAAACTTCCTTCTTGGATATAGATTTACCATTTGTTTGACGTTCATCTCTCCACTATTCAATTGTTTGAACTGAAATCTGTCCCATTATGATTCTCATAAAAAGGGAGATTACCAACCAAAATTACAATAATTACAGAGCACCACTTTCACCATTGTTCATGACACCCACGGGTTCTAGAGCCGCTCCAAGACCAATTACATCAATAAAAAGTTTTTTTCGTTTGTTTCCATGCCGTGGGACTGTAGTGTGTGCAGCGGGCGTGTCGAGGCCGAAGGCTTGTCACTCCAGCTAACTGATCTGCCTCCAGTATGTGTGTTGTATACAAACATGAACAGTCTCACAAGATGGGAGCTAAAATGGCGGAAAACACAATTATCCACTTACATTTTTTTTTTTTTTTTTTTTCTCACAGAAAGTTTGTCTAGACAAGGAAGTGGCTCTGACCTTTGACCTACAAAAGTTCAGGTATTTTTCCTTTTCTAGAAATTAGCAACTGACAATCTCATACATTATTTTAGTGTTGGCTAGTAACTTTTGTAGAGCACTTGCCACAGTAGCTAGTGGGGAAAAAGTTAAAAGATCCATTCAGTTTAACCCTCATATGGAACACATTAAAAAGAGAAAACACTTCAAATTGCATAATATTGGCCTTATTTCGTTCACCTACACACTTTTGATTATTGATGAGGTAATGCCTTGACCACAATATGCATAAGACTTATCGTATACCTAAGGAAATTACTTTATTAATTGCAATGTTCCTAATATATGTAAATCTGTTATATGTTTTATGTATATCTGTAATGGAAACGTATGTCAAGCCCTGCCCACAGCTGCTAGTTTATCATTTCTCACTGTTTTCATCAATGCTTCTGTGTATTCTTTCTGAACACTTGCGTCGATTGCTGTACTTGTTACTTCATGTGCACCCATCACTCAAGCCCTTTTTGTGAGACAACAAGTGAGCCGGCGTTGGCAACCAGGTATCTCATTTATAGGCGTCCTCGGAGGCAAGTCCCAACCCGAACAATAGAAGTGCGTTATGCATGTCAGTCGAGCAGGAATGCCGGGGATCCGTCGGTATGCAACCAAGCAATTACTCACAAATACGTCAGCTCTGCCATGGCTTCAGCAGCAAGCCTGTAATTTCCCAATTACTAACCCTCATTTGAACTGCTTTGACGGCATCTGGGTGTTTATCTGGAGATAGTTGTAGGCATTTGAGCTAATCTCTTCCTCCACATCCCGAATGGGCCAAGATTTGTAGTTTCTTTTATTTATTGTAAAACTTTTATTGTAAAAAAAGATTCGTTGACAAAGTCTTTCCTTGGCACGAGCTTTTGGAAAGAGTAATAACTAAAGAAAATTGTAGATAGTTTGTTTGGGCTAATTATAAAACAGGTTTGTGTAAAGAAGTCGAGCACGTAGCCAACTCCAAGGATTCCCAACAAGTGGGTGTAGACCAAAAGGTGTGTAACAGCTGAATTTGGCTTCAGTCTTCAGAGTATTTAAAGTGACAGTTTATCAGTTAAATTAGCAAAGCTTTTCGCAAATATCCTTTAATAATAATAATGCATTGGTTTTATATATCGCTTTTCTCAAGACTCAAAGATGCTTTACAAATACATTATTCAGTCACTCCTATGTCTCAACCGGGGGTAGTAAGCTACTTGTATAGCCACAGCTGCCCTGGGGCACACTGACAGTAGTGTGGCTTCCAGTCTGCGCTGTAGTCACACAACCACATTCATTTATAGGCAATGTGGGTTAAGTGTCTTTCCCAGGGACACAACGATAGTATATGCTCGGGTAGGAATTCAATCCACTGGTTGCAGGGCGAGCACCTACCCACTGCGCCACTGCCATCCCAACTGCGCCTTTAACTGCCCTATAACATCTAAATGGCGAGGCACTTGTTTATATTCTCTAGGCATTAACTAGTTAAGATGCCAAGTCAAGATGTCTGTATTGCTTTAAAATTGATATATTAACATTTTCTATATAACCTAGATGTAAATCTCCACAAATATGACACGCATGAAAATCTATAACATCAACTTCAACATGATCTTACCTTACATTACATTACAAACTGTGATTTACTTAGATTAAGATCGAAACTAGTGAACATAGATTAATGGTTCAACTGAATTATGTACAGATGGTTTTTGTTGTTGTTACCAGAAAAGGTTAGTCGTGACAAAGAAATGTTTGCGTTCCCAATCGTTCTTGGAGAAGGCATTTATTATATGGTTAGTTGTGCACTGCCAGCAAATAGGCCTAATGTTGCAACAAACACAAAGAGAAGGACAAAGACATTCATCATAGTTTCTGTCGCACACCTCTACTTACACAGTGCAGTTTCTCTGTAGTCACCACAGCTCTGACTATGAGAGCCTAGATAGGGCAAACGAGCCTAACAAGACTAAACATAAATGTATTTGTCAATGGTCAATAAAATAATCTCTCTCTCTCAAACCAAACAACATCATTAGAAATACAAGCTGTCACAAAATTCAGATTTTGAAGAATAATCTTAGATAATCAATATATTTATAAAAAACACATAAAGAATATTGCAAATTCCTTCAAAAATAATACAGTACAAGCATCAGCCATGATATTCATGAATATTAACATACTCACGTTTGTCATTGTTAAACTGTATTGCCTCAATCAATTAAATGCCTATTATCTTTATATAATCAGTTCTTGTAAAATAATCTATTTAGTTATAATAATAATATAATAATTAATAGCAAAGCAGTTTATAAACTGTTTTCTGAATGTCAGTTCTAAACGGCCGAAAAATTGCATTTTATTATTGGCTTTTTGTTCTCAAGCACTTAAAGGTATTACAGAGGTTGTTCATAAACTAGTGTCTGTCAATGTCTCACTCAACAATAAAGCAGCCTTGAACATAATAAAGACTACTTCTGAGTCACTTACCAATATAACTGTACCATTAGTGTAACTATTAGCACCCAAAGAGCACTGTTAGCATCAATAATTGTTTTGGGGAGAAGACTGACAGGAAATCAGGAAAAAGGGTGGGGAGTGACATTTGTCAAACTGTCGGATTCGAACTCACGTCATCAGTGGCGAAGGCTGTAGGCTCTGAATATGGGCCGCACATTCTACTGACTGAGTTAAACTGCGGCCCAGCATCTCTAAATATAACAAAAATCCATAAAGAATGACTTTTGTATCATTCTTTTCTCATTCTCCATTCTCCTCTTTATAGACTCTGAAAACAGTATTTCTTTGGCAAATATTTGCTTCACTTTTCTTTCTCAACCATTGCACAACTAGTTAGCACCAGAGCTAATGTGTACAACAGAGCTCTTCCTTATTACAGAATACTTCCTTATTTACCAGCAGGCAGAGACCAACAGTAGGTCAACAATAGAAGCTACCTCAATCAACCAATCATAGATTACCTACAAAGTCTATTATTGTTTTTTAGGCCACACAGCGTCCCAGATTTATGAATGTTATATATATTTTTTTCATTACTCTAATGGTAAGTAAAATATATTAAAAAATGCATGTTTTAAACCACCTCTATTATACATTTAAACTGAATAATTAAACTAATATATTTTTTTAAAACAATAATTAATGTTTATTTTAGTTGAAAATTAGCTATTAGCATAAAACTGTGACGCACGCCCATTCTTTGTTGTCTGGCACGGACAGATACAGTATGTTGTAACCTGCTTGCCTAGAAACCAGTACTTTTGAGAAATCCACTTTAGAAACTAGAAACTGTTTGGTCGAACAGGCTTGAATGCAAACAAAGAAACTGAGGCCGGAAGGCAGTGCAGCACGGGCCGGTTCCTAAAATTGACTTCTGGTAAAACAGGGAGCAGAGGAAAGCTGAGTCAGTGCCCAGTCTGTAAACATTACACATCTCCTACAGAACAGTGACAGATCAGCTGCACAGTCAAGAGCCCTGAATGCACAAGATCCACAAAGCATGACTCATCACTTCTGCATTCACAACAGCCCTGGTGTATTAGGCTAGTATAGCACTGGTGTATAGGTTAAGCGCAGAAAAATATAGTAAATAAAATGGCATACAGTTATCAAGAGTATCCAGCAGTTTCGATTAAATGTATCTATTTATGATTTTGCATTTGGATCCAGCCATATCTTGTCAGTATAGTGTATTTTTTAATCAACAAAGTGCCATACATTGTTTACTTTTTCTTTCCACCTTAATATATTACATTTAAATATATTAACTACAATAATTATTTGGCTTTTTAAACAGTATTCAAAAATATTAGTTGATGAAATCTTTTTTAATGTTTTAATGAAATCTTATACATTTTCATATATTCTATCTGACCTTGCGATACCCCGGCCTGAAACTTGTGTGATTCTCTGTAGCAGCTCATGTGTAGCTCCCACACACACCAGCAGACGCCTCCCTCGCGCTCTCGGCTGCTCGAGGCCCCTCCCAGGCCCCGCCCCTCAGCAGGTTAGTGGGCGGAGTTGTGCGCGCGGACCCGTCGAAGGCAAGAGCACGAGCCTCATTCCCACAGCTGTGTTAGCTCTTTGTGGCGTCACTTCAGTGCTTCTATACGCTCAACGGATACAAAGAGACACAGAGCATGAACTAGAGAGACATGAGACCCACGGGGGCAGCACAGGATCACCACCAACCTAACCGGACTACAGTCTAGTCCCGGACACGGATACTATCTCCATCGAGTGGATTAGCCGTTTCGCCGATGTACGCACTGGATTTTACCCAGCTCCTAGTGTCGAGAACGGGGGGAGAGGGGCGGACTTTACCGTGCAGGTACGGTCTTGTCGTCTGGGTACTCGAAAAATGTAGTGTTTTGCTTTTCTAAGTAGGACCGCGAGGACTGCGGCACTTCAGCCCGTCTGCTGCAGGTAGCTGCTGGGCTTTGTGTTTGTTTTTGGAAAGCGTTTCAACTCCACAGCGTTGAACCTCGCTGCCAGAGAAGCGTGTAATAACGAGAACAAGTCTGTTGTGTCGTCGTTGTGTTGTAAAGCTCTTGGGCAACCTGTGTGGTTGCTTCTGCTCCGCCGCAGTGCTCTGTGTGTGTTGCTGTGTGTGAGACTGGAGCCTACGTGCAAAGTTGCTCGGGCAGCGTTGTGTAAGCTGCACGTAGACGGCAGGGGCTGCGTATCGGACTCCCGTGATCAAAATACATAGTCCCAAGAGAGAGAGGTTTTGTTACAGTAATGATTTTATCGCTCCAGCTTGGAGACGCAGCTGTAATTGCAGGCATGACGTTATAAAAACACCAAAGACACTCAAATTAATGCGTATTAAGCTCTCTGGGTCTACAGCTCACTGTAAACCTACCTGTGTTGCTTCACTTTGTAAAGACAATGCAAATGGGTTAGTTCTCTCGTATGTTCCGTTAATGTCAACTGCAGTGAACTAAAAAGCGTCTCCACTCCCCAAAGCTAAACTCGGGCCTTAGTATTTTACACTTAACTGTGTTTGACAACTACCCAACACCGAATAGCAGCAGATGAGTGCCGTGTTGCTCTGTTGCGGCAGCAGTTATTATGTGATAGTCTTGTCGCAGGACAGGTTTCGTTTCGGCACAGACAGGGCGAGGGCTGCGCTTCGAGAAAGGAAAGACGAGTTTTCTATTTTATGGCATAATAGCTCGTCCAAGCAACCATTAATCATAGCTTTATGCGCCAAAATGACTTCATCTTGGAAACTGAGCTTATAGGATTATTGTTGTTATCTTTGATGACTACCTCTTTCTGTTTTCTCTCAGGGCTATCTGGCTTTAGGAGGGGATCATGGATAAAACTTTGCACATTCTCCAGAAATCAGCAGACGGTGTGCCGACGGGGCTCCCTCTGGATATCAGCTTAAACATGGGAGAAGGGGACGACTTTACGGACAACCAGATTGTGGGGCTGTCTGATAAGATACCCCTGGTCAAACCTTACTTCAAAAAGAAGCAGAGAAAACTGGGCGCCAAATGTCTCCACCGTGCCCTGGAGGACCCTCTCCTGACCACGCTGCTAAGCACGGACACACTAGTTTCAGGCGACGGAGTGTTTGTCCCCCGAAACCAACCAAGCCGGACTCCTGGGAGCCTGTGTGCGGCTGCAGTGGTCAAACAGAACTGTATGGACCAGGAATGTTTAAAAGACACTGCTGCTACAGACGATGGCTCGACTGGGGTTAGGGTCACTGGGCTCATGTCCCGGGACGCTGATGTGGAAATGGCTGATACTAGTGCAGAACTGGACGAGACAGAACGGCCCAAAATCAGCAGTCCCACACCGGACAGTCGCTGCTTTCAGCTGAAACCAGGCCTGAGGCCGGCTGGGAGCACACCCCCCAGTACGGATATACCTCCCATAGTTCCTGCCCAGAAACCTCTCCAGGACTCCTCTGTCAAAAGCAATGACCTTTTAACCTCTGGGACCAAAACCCTTTTGGTCAAAGACTGCACCCCTGCCCAGGAAACCCTGCCTCTGGTTGTATCCCCCTCTCAGTCGGACAAAGGAGAGCTATTTCAGGATAAAAGTGATGAAGCTTCCCTGGACTTGGTTTTTGAGTTGCTTACACAGCTCCAGTATCACACACACCAGTCCGACTCTGTGGACATTTGCGTGGATTTCCTTCAAGGACTTTGCGTTTACGGTAACGACTGCGCCCACCACCACACGGTACTGCCCTACCACTGGCAGATCCGCCGCACCAGTACTCAGAAGTGGCAGAGCATAGCGGATGAATCCCAGGAACAACTGGAGAGGCTTTACTGCAACCCGGACAATGAGCAAGTCCGGCTCAAGTATCAGTAAGTAGTGTCCTAACCACCTGCAGTCTTAATCAGCATTTGTTTACATGTGGATTACATTGTGGGATGCAGCAACAATTCATTTCTCTATTTCTCTACAGAATGACGTTCATTTTCTAGTTTCAGTTCTGTGAATTTAAAATAGGAACCAAATCCTTCTGCTCATGTATTGTTGCGGATAAATATTGCTAAGCTCATTTGAGTGTCCCTTGGAGAGAATGTGAATACCCATGTAATTAAATAGGACGACCTTACAACAGGCGAACAGTATCCAATTTCTACACTACAGAAAATCATCTTTTGTGTAAGAATACAGTTGAGAGATACAGTTGATTGCATTTACACCGTTATATTGTGGTGCCGTTAAGTACCGCTGAATGGACTGGAGTGTGGTAAAGCGATAGGTGGTTTTCTTGTGACAGGGCAACAATGGTGCAGTAAGCAGATAGGCCCGTTGTTGTGTGTGATAAGCTGCATTAGAAACAGTAGACCTAACCATGAGAACCTCTTCCTCTTTGGTTTCAGCAGCAGGCAGTGACAAAACTGAAAGCGTTTGCACTACAGCTGTTCTGTGTGTGACTGATGGGGGACTGTGGCCAAGTGAATGAGACTCTCATAAGACCTACTTTCACATGTCGCAATAGATACAATAGTCTTAATAGCGTTTCATTCTATACTTATCACTGTAGTGACTTTACCGTCAAACTCATAAGTGTCAGATGCAATGTTGGGAAGTAACTAGATACTTTTATTGGTCTAATTTACATTTTTGTGTACATTTCATCACGCACGAGTTTTACTTCTACTTAAGCACTAGCATTAAGGAAGTGATGTTAGGGTAAATAGCTTTAAAAATTAAATGTTGTTATAAATATTAGTTACAAAATGTGAAGAGTGCATTCAGTAGGTTCTTTCCACTAGTAACTAGTTCATCAGTGGTTATTGGCTGCTCACATTATTCTGTCTCCTCATGTTTGTTTGACAATGGGACGATAGTATAAAAGTCCTATATCATTTAAAGCATCAGTACTTTCCTGCTTATATTAACACTTGCAAAGCAGATGTTGTTTAATAGACAAATTGTCTCTTTGCCCGATTGGAAGTGTGTATAGTCTGTCTTTAAATAGAAGATACAACCATATTAAACTATCACATTGACTTTCATGGACATTTATCTAACAGCTGATTTCACTTATCCATTTCCTGTATTCCCCCTCCGCTCGAGATTCGCTGGAAGTCGGTCCAAAGCTACAGACTTAACAGCTATCATGGCAAAAAGCTGTGAACTTCCCTGACCCTGGCTTGCCTCGTGCGGTCAGCGATACAGGCATGCTTGGCAACTCCTATGACACACACACACAACACTTGTGCGTGCGTGTGTGTCTGTCATAGAAGTTGCCAAGTGTACACTGACTGACACTTGGCACGCAAGCGCTCACACGAAGCCGGCTACACAAGCGGTGCTCAGTTGATTCCAATTGCTTACATGCACGCCTTCTCGCTAGACAGATAAAACCTCTCTTTTACTGGCTCGCACACCCACACATACACACTCACACGCACACACGCTAGCGACTTGGCAAGAGCATGCAACACTTCCTGTGAAACTACTGTACTTCACACACCAGCAATGCAATATGTCGGAATGTGTAGTTGACCTTTGGCAAATAAGGTAGTGTTTTGACAAGGCAGCTTCACCCCATATTCCTTTTCACGTAGTTGTGACAATAACTTGCACGCTGTCAGATTCTGAGGGTATACGGTTGTATATATGATCCAATGCAGTCATCCCACACTGTTTATAGAGAGCCTTTCAAACTAGATCATATTATGTGCATCTTGTTTTTGCAGTGGCTGAAAGACTTATAATAGCCCACTATGGCCTTTGAAAAGAATATATTAAAATTCTCAATATTTACTAGGGCTGCTGCACATTAATTGTTCACAATATAATCAAAATAAATAAAGTTATTCTCAATGGAAGAAATATATTATATGCTCATCATTGTGGTGACGTCACAGTGACCTAATAGTCAACCCTCAACTGCACAATAATGGGCCTTCTATGTGTTATCTACAATATGAGATATGGCTGTTGAGTTGAAGAATTACCATTTTCACTGAAACCCAAAGTACAGATAGCAAACAGGATCCCTTACCTGGTGTTGTCAAGCTAACATTTTCAGAGGTCTTAGATTGTGTTACTCTCCCAAACAGGACCATCTGGCCCAATGACTGAAGCCAACAGTGCTTAGGATAAAGAAACTAATTTATAGTTAAATAGTATTTTTATATAGACTTAGCTGCATTGTAATAATTCATATAAATAAGTAGATGGTTTGCTTGTTATTGTTCTGTGTGAGGATGTCAACCCTGACCCAAAAATCTGTCTGTTTGGGAATGGTTGAGTGAAAACAATGACGTTAAACATTTTCACTTCAGAAACACATGACTTATCTGTGACATTAGACACAATACCTCAGGGTACAGTGTTTTCGACTTCTGTGTGTTTACATTTCTGCAGTTAGAAAAACACAAGCTCGTGAATAGCCTAAAGAAATATAAAACATTGTTTAATTTCCTGTTGCGGTATTTATGTCCGAGGTCAGTGTCAGGCTTCATTCACCAGAATGTAATTGTTTTATTGTTACTCGGAGATCTATCGAGTCGTTTCAATACAACAATTAACATGACATTTCCATTCTTCATCTTAAGGTCTAGTAGTCGCAGATAATTTATTGGCTTAAGCACGAGTTGAATCATTGCGTATTAGCCAAGTTGTTTAGCATTTAGCACTACAAACAGGCTAGCTTTAACATTAGCTCTTTTTTGCTTTAACAAAAGCTAAATGTTAAGGAATACCAAGACCATATAAATACCGCATTAGTTGGACTACTTAGACTCAATGTCTTTGCATGTAGACAAAAGTAGAAATCCAGTTAGATGACTTAATCCGGCTCGTTAGCGTAGCCTGACTTAGATTGCCCTGTAAATGTACTGACTGTGGGGTCGCTGTGTCATTTCTCCTCCAGCTTGTGATTGTTTTATTGTTCCTTAAAGATACTGAGTAATTTGAGAGCACTGACTCACCCATTGCACTAAAAAGTAAAGAGAGGGCCATCAGCAGACTGTCATTCGGTTATTCAGCTATCGTTTGAGTAATTTACCAAGGCTTTGTGTTGAACTGGGCGTGTGTTATGAGAGCCCTTTTAATACCCATCCACACTGTTCTTTCCAACAGCCAAGCACATACACTCATGCAGCTGAAGCCATCACCGTGGATACCACCAGCAAATGAATCGTTAGCGATCTAAAGAGCAGCAGATGACTTAACAAACTCTACTGTTGATATGGCAACGCTAGCCTGTTTTTCCTCTCGCTTCACAAAAGAGGAGCTTATGAGAATTTGAGAGCCCTCTAGTGTAGTGCATCCCGGGGCTGAGCTGCTCCCATGTACGTATGATCCATAGCACAGGTTAATCCCATCCGTATGATAAGCAGGAATGGAAGTCCGGCTAATCAGCCTTCCTCATGAACTCAGCAGTAAGGAGGAATGTCCCAGTTATCACCATGGAAAAGTTAGACCGTGATAATCCATGGCGCTCTGTTTCTTGTTAGCAGATTTATGTTTTAGGACACTTCCTGTCTGAGAAGGGTGAGAACCAAAACACTATGCTATGTTGAAATTAGTTGTTTCCTTAAATTCTCTATAGCAACTGCGTACCACAAAGGATTAGATGGTGTAGTAAACATTGTCTTGGCTGAAACATAAGCAGATGTGAAGGTGTGAAAACATGATGGCCATGACAAGAACATTAAAGCTGAACTATAATAATTTCTCAGAATCTGTGCCATATATCACAAATGACAAATAATAGATAGATTTAGTTTGAGTTGAGGCAATACATACAAATATATCAATAAATGTGTGTTGTCAATGGCTAGCATGGACAATACAAACGCAAGAAGAAGGAAAAAAAAAATTTGTCTCCAAATATCCATTAGCCTAGGGGTTCACATACTTTTTCCACCCTGCACTGTGAATGTTGTGTTCAATAAAAACACAAAAACATATCATTTGTGTGCAGTATTAGTTGAAGTAGATTGTGTTTGTCTATTGTTGTGACTTAGATAAGATTAGAACACATTTTATGAACAATTTTTCAGAAATCCAAGTTAAAAAAAAGGGTTCACTTACTTTTTCTTGCAACTGTATATTATGCTGGTCTAGAATTTTTCAGAAAACTGATAAGATTTGCCAAAATATTACAAATAATAAGTTAAACACTCAATACCAGACACTGTTTTATAGTAACTTTATACAACCAGTCATTCCTGTGATCTAAAATAATTTATTTAACACTTTTACCTCACTTTCTTGTAAAAACGCTGCTAACCGCAGGCCTCCTTACCAGTCCCATGTGTTGAAAAGTTGAATTAATTTCTCAACTGGACTTGAAAGCTCCTTAACAATTGTGTGTACCGTTCAAAGGGCTTCACGTGAGCGGCTGAAACCCAAGTGAGTCTTTTGTGTGCGGCAGGTGTCGAAAGGCCTGCTCGTCATTAACAGACCTAAAGAGTCACTGTGCACCAAGGGCAGAGCGACCTGACATCAGTGTGTGCGTGTGTGTGTGTTGATATCGCAGGGGATTTTGTGATAGTGCTTTGTGTATAGTGTCACGATCCAGAGAAAATAAAAGGCGAGGTTGTTATGTTATGAGAGCTGGTTTTGCGTTTGAATCTGACAGAGAAGTAGCAGAAGTAGGGCAAGCTCACCATTTTGCGATTTTATCATAATTTTGGTAAACTTTTTTAGTACTAACCAAAATCATTACTTGAGTAATCTTTACCAATACTATGACTATTAATCACCGGGGGGTATTTTCAGTTGTTTTGTTTAAGTGTAGCACCACATTCTTTGTAAAAAATTATAGGACAGAAATACTCATAATATAGTTTTTATTTGTGGCTACATCACAAAAGGTAAACACATGCGTTTCAGCTTGAAGCCTTCATCATCTAGTCAGTTTGACTTTCTTATATAGCCTTCTGGGAGGTCCCCAGGTGGATGATGGGCCCAATTAAAATCAACCATAGTGTTCAAAGTATAAATCCAAAATATTTGTCTTTTGTGAGAGTTTTTTCAGAACTATTACTATTGCTGTCTAAACTAATGCCGTGACTTTTAAATTAACTACATTGACTACTACTATGTTTTTACTACTAGTATACTTTCAGTATAGTATAGAGAGTGTACAATACTACTATGGTTGTTACTAATCGTAATATAATTTATAACTACTTTTACTACTACTATACTACCACAACTCCCTTTAGAAGTAAAGGTACTCAAGAAAACCATTCCTTGAGTAAAAGTTAGTATTGAGGTAAAGTTTACTTGTTTTACTTGTCTTTTGCCTTTTAAATGACTTGAGTAACCAGTTACTTCTCACCTCTGGGACCAGTGTGTGTGCTAGTGCATCAGGTATCAGACAGTCTATGGTATGAATCACCGAGGCGAGGTCTGTCTTACTCACACCACCATCTTTAGCCTCTTATCCACTCATCCCTCCACCTTTTTTCTTATTAATGGGATTTTTTTGTTTCTTTCTCGCTCTTCACTGACACCCATTTGATCTTGTTTGCATCTGTTTTTCTCCTCTAGGCGCTAACGATGCTTCCGAGAAAAGTGCCTATGTTTCCTTTCATTTTTGGCCTTAGCAGTGTGTTCTTTTAGTCCTCTCTTAGTCCTATTTTCACGATCTGCTCTTTCTCAAGTGCTCCCAGGCAGACCCATTTATCTTTTCATCTGAGCGCCCTCGCAGACATTTTGTACTTTCAGAGCGGTTAAAATTTTTAAAGAGAGGGTCAAAAGACAGACAGGGGACACCTTGAACCATGAGGTAAGCTAAGGACTGACTCTTGTAAGAACAGACTGGAGTAGCAGGGGGCATTCGCTCTAAACAAAAACGGCATACAAACAGCATAGAAGGTATAAAGAGTTGAATGTTCAATGCTAATAGTAAAACAAAACTGTCCGCTCCGTCTTACAGTGGGTTCTCTACAGTTACTCCAGCTTCCTCCCACTCTCCAAAGATGTTCATGTAAGGAATATTAGTAACTCTCGTGAATGTTTGGTTATTGTCCAGGATAGTCTCCAGCAACCTGCTAACCCCAAACAGGGATTTTGTGAGATACGATATACATCAACCCAAAACATGGCGTGATTGATCAACATTTAAAAGCACTCACCCAATCAGAAATCTGACCACAGTGAACCAATCAAAACCAGTCCAGTAAGGGTTCACTGACCAATAACAGTTGCACTATGGGGAATAAAAAATGTAAAATGTGATTCCTAATAAAGCAACATTGAAAGGGGCCATTATTATAAAACCATGTTAATATCCAAATTAATCAGTTATGCAATTTTAGTTGAGGCAAGCATTCAAAGGACAAGCAGTGCAGTAAAAATACTAATAGAGGAACTAACCTATGACATCAAGGTGTCAGGCAAAAGCAGCCTCCGTCAGCAGATTTTCTCGACTGACTGACTTATCTGGGCAGAACTGGCTGTGGATTGCGTGTATGTACATGAATCTGTCAAAAGAATGCCTGCGTGTGTGCAGAGCCGAGTGCTCCTCTTATTTTTCTTCTTTCCCCAACTGTGTGACGTGCACAATAGCATGACTGATGCTGGTATGCGGGTCCTTGTATGAACAGCCGTGAGAAACCTCCAGCCTGTGTGTGTGCGTCGGATTAACAGCCACATCGACAGCGCCAACGTTTTCTTAACCTTTTTATATCCAGGTTTTTGCTGAGCACAGAGAAAGCACAAGGTTTTTCTGTACACCGTCCTGATAAACATATTCACACCTGGGAGATTGTCAAAAACAGGTTTGTAAGTGCCTCCTCAGCTGCACCTGATTCGCACACGACCTTGTTTTCTTACACCATTGGTACACACTGAAAAAAAACAACCTCTCAGTACATCGACGAGTCTTTTCCCACTCCTGTTTTCCCATCAAGCCAAAATACGCCATTTTCTTTAAATGATCCGGTGACCTTTCCTATCTTCAGGCTACCATTGCTCAGAGCAGCGTGACATTTCAAGCGTAGGCATGTCTCTTTCTCCATCTGTTTGATTGGCTAACTCAATATAAGATCTTTTCGCACTTGATTTAACCACTGGAATTTTAATTTAGAGGACCACAAACTACAGTGCTGAGAAAAGTATTAGTGCCTTTTCAGATATTTTTTTAACTTTTTTCAGGTCATCAAACACATTTTAATATTTGGCAAAGATAACTACTAGAGTAAATACAAAATATAAGCTATGAATTTATTTGTTCCTTCTGACCCATGTAAAAAGTAATTGCTCCCTTGTCAATTTATGAATGAACCAATTTCAAAAACAAAGTCAAGTTACATATAGGGCTGCATAATATGAGAAAACACACACTGTTTGATGACCATGTATAAAAATGCAATATTCTCTATCTATTCATTAATGTTCAATTAAGCAGAAATAGTCCCTTTATTACAAAACAAGGCCAAAATATGACTAAATTTGCAAGATTATGATTCACATATTTTCATTCAAGCCTCTAATAGGAAACGTGCTTGTAGATCTATGTCGGATTAAAGACCATGGCGTTATTGTGATAGCTTCAGGTTTTTGCATTTTGGCAAAGCTATTTCTCTGACTTTGCAAATACATCAAACCATGATGAATGTAAGAATGGTGAACCTTCCCATTATTTTCACACCACTGTTTTTGGGAGAGCACAAGTCACAATACAGCCTTTCAGAGATATAGACCCGACCTGATATGAGTGACAGACATTACCTGGGACATGGGGACAGTGTGTGGTTCACAGTGCGCACACATTACTGGCAGTACTTTGCTCTTGTTATTGCAACTTACCGCCACGAGTACTGCTCAAACTGTCTGTACTTAAACAGCCAGGAAGGTGAATCTGGTCTACTGTCTTTTTCAAATGTAGAATCAAAACAGAGGCGTTCCAAGGGACAGGCAGTGAAGAACAGCAGTGACAACGTGACAGAACAGAATGCGTCTGTTACAGAGTGTGCTGCTGGGGCAAAGGTGAAATGAAATTGTGCCACTCCTTTTTTGAGTCTGTCTCAAGTTTTCGTACAGCATGTTCTTGTTCATTCTGATTCTTGTTGGTTACTTCATAAAAATAATAAACTGCGTTGTAATTTGCCGTTATGCAGGGGATCTTTGTGATACGCTGTTCCAATATAGGAGATATAGTGTGTGTGTGTGTGTGTGTGTGTGTGTGTGTGTGTGTGTGTGTATGTATCTGTATGTATGTTGTGTATATGTATGTATGTTGTGTGTCTGTAAGCATAAGCATAGTGTTGACCAAAGTACATACATCCATTACATTCATATCAAAACCGTTATCATTAGCTGCCAAACATTAAACAAACAATGGCTATTGAGGAACTACATTCCCCAACCAGGCTGCATGCTCTGTCAGTGCCTGGAAAGGGAATTATAGGAACTGGGTCAATATTTAGCAGTTTTATTTATAAGACCAACAAGCTAAGCTAATGGCTACATGCTAAATGACACTCAATTCTTAAACTGGAGTAGATCAATACTACACTAATGCTATGTTTCATAACATTACACCATTCATCTATGTCCTATAGTAATGTTAAACTTGGTGGTTGATTTCTTGATAAACGATAAGCTAATGTGACTGCATGTGCTCTGATTTACTGGTAATCTGCTGACCAGATCTATTTAGCCTCTTCTCATGTATTAAAATCATATTTCACTTCCTATTCCAGCCGTGCCTGCCACATAATGACTTAGCAGAAACCCGAGCGTCTTTATGATTAGCCTTGACCAGAAGATGACTCGTCAGTAATTATCACCTCTTGAGTGAAACTTGCCGGTTTGAGTGCGTAACCCCAGTGACCGGCATGGCATGCAAGAGTGTAACGTGAGGTTTCACTTCTGCACGCTGTTTTCAGAAGCTGGCAAGTTGTTAGTCAGGACTAGCAAGTCACCAGGTTCACACATCCTCACACACCTACAGTGGAAAAAAACACTGTGAGTGCACAAACCTTCACTTCACAAATCACCGAAGACCTGAGATGGGTAGTAATGAGATTTGCTTGAGTGATATTATTTTGATGTAACTCAAGTAAGAGTCATATTTTAGAACATAAGTAGGAGTACTTATACGCACCTCTATGTTATCTAATTATTGTTGTATGTTGTAAAATTGAGACATTTTTGAAATTTGTTTCTTCTCTCTATATTTAGTTTATTTTATATTCAAGAATTTGCTTTGTTTTTTTGTAAGATTACGTCAAATAAAAAAAGTATATATATATATATATATACATACACTTTTGACATTATATTTAAACATTATTATTATTCGATAGTAGTTTTTTTTTTTTTTAACAAATTCCATTTGACTTTTACTCGAGTAATTGTTGGATATATTATCCATATATAGTAACCTCTGCCTAGGACTGATCTTTAAACCTATATCCAATTAGTTTGCAACCAAAATCAATGAGCCTGTTAAGAGTGGCAGACTGCGTGCATGTTTCACTCTATGCGCTAATCCCGCAGCAGTATATTCCATGTGTCTGTGTGCTCTTCGTGGTAGTAGCGTGCCACAGCGATGCCAGCATTCATGTGAGTGGTCTGTCTGACCCAGAAAGGATTTGCTAGAGGCCATATGGCAGACTGATGCAGAGAGACTGATGAGCACAGAGCGGGGATTTGACCCTTGATGCCCAGACAGTGTGGGGTTAACGCAGGATATGTACTGTCTCTTACATGCTCTTCAGTAGGGCTGCATGATATAAGGAAAAACATTTAATAACAACGTTAAATATTGCAATATTTTGATACAAGTTAAATTAAGCATAATATGTTGCTTTATACTCTGCAGCCATACTCATCATCATTTATATAAAAAGTTAATTGTTAAGAAGGAATTTCCAATGTGCAGTCTTTTTCACATTTTCACTGCGCCCATGTGAAATGCTTTGCTTTTACAGTGTCCATTCTAAAAAGGCTGTGGCCCGTACAAAATCATTTGGAGTTGACTTTTTATTGTTGTTCTTCCCTTTGACAAGCACATGGCCATAACATCAAATAGTGCAGCGAGTGCAATGGAACTGGGGCCCACTGGGAGTCCTTGACTAAGCACAGGTCTAAACCAGGTCATAGAGCAGGTCACATGGACTAAAGCCGTTTAAAACAAGGACTAAACCAGCTCTAAACTTGGTCTCAACAGTGGAACTAACTACATTATGTAATATAAAAAATATAAACTATGCTGGATAGTGGAGGGCTGCATGGTTTAATTCGTTAATGCAAAACACTGATACTGTGCTAGTCATGTTGCTAAATCCACATCTAATATGACTCACTGAGCAGTCAGTGGCTTGGTCACCTTCCTCCATGAGGCTTTGCTAATTTACATTTCAATCAACCAGTGCATGAGCAGACAGGAGGTTACTGATTGAAAAATAAGGCTTTTAACAACAGGGTCACTGTGCCATGACCACACGAAGTCTGACCTTGTGAGTGTGTACTAGTTCCCAACTAGGACTCAATTAGGAAAATCATGACTATAATTTGAATTGTAATTTTTTAATTTAGACCCATTTTCATTCAAGGCTCTAATGTGATTTTTAACACTGTAAATTGATGTCAAATTAATATTTACATTCTACAGATATTGTGTTTGCGATACCAATAATTTTGTGATATATTGTACAGCTCTACTCTCAACTCTTCCATATCTCACCATCTGTTTTTTGTGTTTCAGGGGTCGGGTGTTCTCTCTGGATTTCGGGGCGATGCGAGTGTGCGACCTAGAATTTGACCGCGTGCGACGACTAACCACTCCCCCCAGTCCTATATCCACGGCGACCACGACAATAAACTCCACCCCCGCCACCGCCCCTGCCCCCAACTCTCACACCACGTGGAAGTACTACTGCAGAGACAACTTTGGCTGGAGGGAGTACTCCGAGGTAAAACACAATGCAGTAATCGTACGTTTGTGCACGAGACCAGACACATTAACTCGACCCACACCAATCAATTGTCTGGCTTTGATCAATTCAGACACTCTTCCAATTTCTCTTTGTCACACAGCTGCGCCCGCCCAATGGCAATTTATTCCACTTTATTTATAGTCTCGCTCTTTTTTTTTTACCTGACCCTTCCACAGAATAAAAACTAGGGCTGTACAGTGTAAATCTATGTCAGACCATGGCGTTATTGCATATTAAAATTTTTGAATATAGCTATTGTGTTTGCTGATATTGTGATAATAATTTTGAGCAGCCCTAAAACAATCTGTGCACATTTCCGTTGACAAGTAAATCAACTAGAAAGCATTTTCGATGATAAATTTACAACGTAAAACACTTTTACATGGCCATTAGCTTAGCATGTACGATAGCTTTAATTGCTTGGAATTGATTTTTGATGATTTAAAATATACTACAATGCACATGTTCACAAACATTAAAATGGTCTGTATGCACCACAGATCATTTTCAAAAGAACTCCTAACTGCTTTCTGCCAGAATAAACATACAATTGCCTGACATTCCAGATGCTTAATTATTTGTTGTTGTTTTTCCCTCCACAGCCTGTAGTCAAGCTAATCGAAGAAGCCAGTGCCAGGGGTCTGAAAGAGGTCCGATTTATTACGCTCCAGAACCAGTATATCCTCAACATCAGGGAGGGCTTCCAGCAGAACGCCGTCTTCGGGTTCAGACGTCAGATCAAGAAGAGGCCCATGTACATGTCCTCCGTCGTGCTCACGCCACACCTACAGTAAGTATACAAACAAATTAAACATTATTATTGTACTGTGAAGCACTGTGTTGATGTCAGGGTTACACACGATGTGGTTATCACAATAATATGTTTAATATGAGGAAGTAAAACGGATAATTCAGTCCTAAATCTAGTCCTGGTTTAGTCTTTAGTAAGTTTCAGTTGTAGTTCTGACCACAGCCCCTCGTATATTTATACATTATAATTGAATTGAACTTATCGTAGAGGTGGTTATTACAGTTTTGTTAAGCCTAGATCATGATTTAATTTTTTTAGTGTCACCATAAACCATTAAACCACAAATCTAATGTACATCCAATCCAGTGTTCATCATAATACTTTTTATATCTGTATGAACAATGACAATATTACAGTAAAAAATGATGGTGAAGAGCAGAGCATAAATTAATGTACTGTAGCACAATCTTCCCAGATTAGCAGATCACAAAAGGATCACCCCGTTGACACATAGTTTCCCTTAGCGGAGTCTGCATGTCCTCCCTATTTAGTCGTGGGTTCTCTTTTGCTTCAGTGAATGGTTGCCTGTCAGTGTGTGCAACTAACTGGCCATTGTCCAAGGTAGTTAGATAGTTGCTGGAATCGAGTTACCACCTACCCTAACTGTTGTATAGTTAAAATCACTTGGTGTACCCTAACATTGCTAATCATATTGTTAAACTACATTAGCACTAGTTAATGTTGCTTTTCAATGCTGAGAAAACCCAGTGATAAGCACCTGGTCTAAGAATGTGTGATAATAATGAGTGTGAGCATTAAGGTGCAGCAGGAACAGTCAGTGCTCGTCTCAGAGCTAAAGGTCATTTGTTTAATAGTCTCACTGGGTCTTAATCTGCTTTTCCCTCCTGTCGTCTCCATTGTTCGCTCTGCATACACTCTCAGCCTTGTTAGAGAACGTTTAGAACTACGGATATGGAGACGTTTCATATAATAACAATAATAACCTTTAGCTGTTAGTAGTGTTGACGTCATGTTTCGCAGGTGCACTGAGAAAAAGACTGCAGTTGATGTTTTTGGAGGGCGTCTGAGCTCTGCAGTGTGAAGGCTAAATTTGGAATCATTTGTGCCTATGCAAACTGCAACATGACTAATGGTGATAATTTGAATATACTGAAAACTGCGTGTGAAGTGACACTAGCACCCTCTGACGTCTCCATTGCTCATGAATCGTTAGGTTAGTGGTGTTAAAAAATCAGATATTATTTTGGAAACTTGTGAAAACGTAAAAATAATGACAGCATACACACATTATTACTATTGACTAGGAGCGGGCAATATGGTAAAATATAATATTAGAGTTTTTTTAAAGCCAAGATTACAATTTTCTTTTTTATCACAGTTTTACTTTTGTTTGTTTTGCACAGAAGACTACTGCTATCAGTGTCCATTTTAACAACACATTTAGTGAAGATTCAATTAATTGTTCATCATAATACTTTTAATCTACTATTATCTAATACTATTTATTAATATGAACACTGGCATTCTTACAATAAAAATTCCATGAATAGCAGAGCATACATGGCGGCACTGTAGCACGATTCTTCCTTCTTCTTAACTTTATATCAGTACATTTATCGCCATATCACACTCACAGTTTTCTGCCTTCCATATTAAGCAATGCTCTAGTAATGTTATTGTCACAGGTCTCACAAGCATTTCCTCCTGTGCACTGATGAAAAATAGATCATTGTGCTGCTAACGTACTACGAATTCTATCTTGTACAGTGTTACATGAGCTGGGTTCCATTGTTGAATCAGGAGTCTATTTCTAGCATAATAGAAGTCTAGACCCATTAGGTGTGCTAGGCAGGACAGAAGATATTCCACCTTTTGAGATGATTCGCTGAATACAAACTCTCTAGTGTCAAAAACATCTTTTATAGACATACATTCACTGCAGTTGTGGAACCTGGTGTGGCCCTTTGCTGCTCATCTCCTTCATCAAAGCTTATATTGCCTTTCTTTTATCTCAGAGCAGTCTCAACAACAACAAGGCATTTTCACCCACAGAACAGCTGCTCACTGAATTTTGTATCTTCCAAAAATGCTCAAACAACTATGCCACGTTTAAAGTTGCAGATGCTTGGTTTGTAGTCTGGCTGCATTTTTATTTTTCCTGAAAATAAAAATGCTTCAAACTGACTATCTGACCCTGCTCTCTGATGTCTCATAATTATTATTTTACTTATGTCCCTTCCCTGGCCTCTACAGAAACACCAAATCTGTAGGATACCACTTATATCAGCCCAGACAAACTCTTAATTTGCTGTTGCTTTGAGGCCAGGGAAGGTCGGTCTACCTAATAAATTGGCCATTGAAGTACTATATCAATGAAGGTGTGAGTATTGGAGAAAATAATTTAGTTAAATAGAATCTGTTTGTCTTGGCAAAAGCTTGACAAGACTGAACCAGAAAATTAGCTAATTAGGGAAACAAGAACAGATGAGAAAGAAAGATGCGGGGGGACAGCAAAACTCTCCAACAACAAAACACACCTAAACCTGTCCAGTAATTATTTCTACTGATAACACAATTTCCCACAAATCTTACCAGCGGGGAATTGTTTTAGCTCAGAGGCCTCCCCCTAAACTCCTCCTGACTGAACCAGATTGGAAGCTAGTGGAGTCGTAGTCGGAGCCTATTTTTCCTGACAGTACAGAAGACCCTAAAATGGACAATTAGGGCACAGAGACAGTGAGACGGAGAGGAGGACAAAGGAGGAAGTGCGAGACGGTAGGGTCCTAAATGATTTCCAGACCGGCCCCTACAACAAAGGAGAGAGGAGAGGGTGTGAAACGTGACTGTGGGGAGATGGAAAGAGGCATTTGTGTCTGTGTGTTGGCATCATCTCCAGAATAATTAGGAGGCAAAAAAACATGTTGAGCACGGGTGAATAATAAATGGAAACGGTATAGACTGCAAAATGTGTGTATTATTTTGTGTATGTGTCTGATTGTGTGTTGTGTCCTTTTATGTCTTATTGTCAAAAAATATGGGTAAAACATTATCTCGAGTACTGTGACGATAAGAATTATCTTTGTGCAGACTGATTTGGATGTTTCTTAAAAATCTGTGCACACCAACCTGACCACTGATCCTATTGCAGACACCGAGAAACCCTCCCTTTGTTGGCTGAGAAGTGAGCCAATGCACACCAATGTGAGAACAATAACCCTCCATAGCAGCAGGTGGCGCCACTCTGTATTTGTGGAAGGTTCTCAATTATGTACGTGGGGGCCATCGACAGCCCCACCACAGATTTTCGGCTTGGTGTGTCCATGCCTTAACCTGGCACCAGCCAAACTGCTAATTGCATATTTGCAGTTGGGGTTCAAAGCTCTGATTGTAAAATTTGATATACTTTGACAATGCAGCCTTTGATATTGCTATAATGTACAAAAATCTATTCCATTTCTGCTTTTACAGATTCTTTATAGTTCGACCATTTTAGCATGCTGCATTTACATATTATCAAAAGCAGCTTTAACCAATGTGTAAACCAGTATCACCAGTCTATGTCAGCCTTGAGCATTCTGTTTCTTTACATATGATAATTTCATTCAAAACCCTTTTCCGCACTCAGGGGGAATTCAAATATTGTCTTTGTAATATTCAACAAAGATCTCACAGGTTGTTTTTCAGGCCCGCATACTATCAATACAAGAGGTAATGAGGATTGCCCTACTTAGATTCCGCTACTTAAATGCATGTATTCTCCTGCTAATGTTTATGCTTTTGAAATGTGTGTCAATGCATTGTCCCGTGGGCGTGTGTGTGTTTTATGTGTGTACTAGGAACAGTCTGTGCCCGCTCTAGAGTTCGGGGTCATTACCGCATCTTGATTGGCGCTCCCTGTCATCTTCATCTCCTGATGATGTTATTTCGGGCTTGTCTTCCTCCCCCTCCCCTGCTCTGTATGTCCCATTATCTGTCCTATCTCACTATTTGCCCCCTCTGTCCCGTTATCTGTCCCCCTTTTCCATTTCACACTTGTTTTGCGCTGTCTTCAAAAGAGAATAGAGACATCGATTGAGACCAGAGTGACAAGATAAGAGCAGGCATGGTGTTACACACGCCTTGTTTTTTGTCCAATAGGACCACCGTACTATGATCAGAATTCTGTATTTCTAGTATAAAAGAAGCCAAGACAGATCTTGTGATATTAGATATTGTGTCCTAGATAGCCACTATTCATCCAATGCATTTTGAAGATTGACATACACTCACTGGCCACTTTATGGGTTATTTATTGGTTACAATATGTACTTACTCACTGGCCACTTTATGGGTTATTTATTGGTTACAATATGTACTTACTCACTGGCCACTTTATTGGTTATTTATTGGTTAGAATATGTACTTACTCACTGGCCACTTTATTGGT
>JAVQKC010138512.1:0-15584 GCA_036025475.1 Philypnodon macrostomus
ACCGGAAAGGTGTGGCCATCTGCATAGATGTGTTAATTTCGTTAGAATACTGTCGGAGGTATCTGTCTGGCATTTGTTCTCTGTATAAACATTCAATTAATATTACGGACATAAAGTTACATTTAAGAAAGCTAAATTTTCCATTACAGTACAGCTTCATCGATTTGCTTTTTAGGCTCTCATTTCCGTATCAATCCTTTTTTTCATTGGGATTTGCTGTAAACAGTTTGTTTGCAGCCAGACCTTTATCATACATGTGAATTTTTGGGGGGATTTTTTTTGGGATGCAGTACTTCTAACCTTCACAGGCATAATATATGGGATGTAATTGTTTCAAAGTGAAGCCATTGGAAATAGCTTGTGGGGGTTGTATTGTGTTTGGTATCAAGTTATTTTTGGCCATAGCTAGCTAAGAAGAAGGTCTTCATGGGGACAAGACTGCTGACAGATTGTTTTTGCTTAAGTGCAGGCTTCTAAATTTAATTGTGTTTTGGTGCAGACCTTTGGGACTTGCTCAAATGAATAGTCTATCCTTAGTGGGCTGTTGACTCATGCAAAACATTCATGATAACTGTTCAGCACCTTGCATTGTGTTTATAGAACAACTGCCTCTTGTTAAATAGCTTGTTTTTAAACGAGTCGTGAATCAATAATTGAATAAAACTGGAAACTTCTATTTTGTTCTTTAGCATCAGTGTACTTTTGTTAAGACTATATAGACCATAGAAATAAGAGTTGGTCATGTTTGGGAGAGTGAGATTAGACGGGTCTCCACGTCTGTGAACAATAATGGATATATTTTCAATTAGTGGTGCCTTTGGGAACGAGCCATGCTGTCCATGTGTGCACCAGCTGACATCCCTCTTGTGCACAACTGTGGCTCTTGGCAACCTGATTAAAATGTGCTATTGATCGTTTTAAATCTCGTTTTTACCTTCAACCATCTTTCTTGTGGCATTTTTTCCACGTCTTCTTATTCTCGTACCTGAATTACCGAGAACATTGAGGTTTCAAATAACACCATAACAGCCCTGACCCTGGGCAGCTTATCTGTTCTCCTGATATCATTCCATGGACATCTGAGACGCCCCGATCTCTGCTCAGCCCCACACGCACAAATGCTCTTGTGTGTATTAAATATGTTTTATTTCACATAGGTATGACAAGGAGGGCCATGTAATGGATGGACAGTCTCTCACAGAGATTAAAGGTGGAGGAGGCGGAGGAAACACCAACTGGAAAACTCTGGCTGATGTGAAGAATGAGCACTTGGGACATGGAGAAAAGGTACCGAACAGACATTAGTAACTACATGAAGGTTCTAGAATAAATGCAATTGTTATATAATATTTAGTATTGTAGGTTTGTAAAAATAATTGGTTAAATATACATACATAATAAGGTCTCATCACACATTTTCCATTGATGCATTTGTGCTATATGTAGTGTTATGGTTAAGGTCAAAGATTTATTAACCTACAGTGTATCTTTTGTTAAAATAAACATAAATAATCTATAATAAATTGTTTAATATTATATGTTGAACGATTTGGTTTAAAAATTTATAATCTACATTTTCAACTAAGATTATTATCACCGTGGTTAATCTGTCAAAGTAAAATTTAATTAGTAATTTAAGTGTACTGTGTGTGTGAGTGGCAGCTCTCTGACCATCTCTGCTGCTACTGCCCATACTACATAATGTGACCTTTTTATGTTATTTAAAGAAATGTACAGTTTCATAAACAGTCCCATTTCCCAGATGCACCTCTGTGAGAGTGTCTGTTTGTATTTACTCACTGCCTTCACAGCATAAAGCTTTAACGCTGGCCTAGATGGTCTGTTTCTTGTGATAAGGCATAGTACTGACACAGAAGCTGTCCCCAACCCTCGGAGATGTCTTATACCCTGGGCCATGAGGTCAGGCCTCTCCGGACCCCCGAACTAAACTCTGCTGCAATTAATTGTCCATGTCACACAGTCTCAAGTTTCCACTCTGCTCCTTCGTCCCCTCTTTGACAGCAGTTGTCTCTACTCTTTTTGTTTGTTTGACGTTGCATTAATAAAGGCATATGATGGAGGGGAAAAAACAACCTCTTGTGTCCTTGTTGCTGAAGCAGTCGCCTAATGAAAAAAGCATTTACTTCATTAATGAGAGCGTATAGAAAAGAGCAGAGGTTGTCTGCCTTGTTTGTGGTAAACCAAAAGCATGTCATTAAACACTTCACTCCTAGGTGTGGAGCTTGATGCTTTTCCACTTGTTTCTGTCATGTGCTGCTCTCTTGAGGGCATTTATTTATCCAGAGTGTCTTAAAATATAACTGATTTGAGAGTTAATAAAGGTCTGACACTGGTCTGAATGTGAAGAGACAATAGAACTGTAGGGATGGTCTGTTCACAAATGTGGGTACCACAATATCTGTATAATCGATGACTGTAAATGTATTAACATGTTTTAAATCTCATGTGGCTTTTAGTGGTTAAATATGTAATTTCCATTTTCATCACAGAGAAACCCTCATTACCCATGCATTTAGCCTTGGGCATTTCTTTCTTTAGTATAATTAAATTAATGTTATGCCTTCACTGATGATGCCTTGTTACTTGAACAGGTGCATTCAAATTGTGTGCAAAGCAGACACTGAGTAGACAATGAGTCCAAGAGTTGGATGTGCAAAACAATCTATTAGGTGTCTTAGTTTGCGATCATTGTTCAGATGTCATAATGGTAACATTTTTACCTCAAGGCTGTATCTGCAGCTAGTTTACCTGTCTGCCACACAAGCACCAGCGGGTATTTCTGTAGTTTGCATATGTTTGAGATATTAGAGATTGGAATAACATCTGCCTCAACACGGATGGCATGTTTTTCACGTGCACCGCAGCATGTCCCACAGGTTTTCTAATGCTAATTCCCTACGCTATAATTCTCCTACTTATCAGCAAACATTATATAAACACACATTTTTCTAACACAAGGCATTTGCTGATATTTTTTTTATTTATTCATAGGCTGACTACTACACCTGCATTGCCACCATTGTCTACCTGCGGAAGGAGAATTGCCTTTACCAAGCCTGTCCAAGCCAAGAATGCAATAAGAAGGTGGTGGACCAGCAGAATGGCATGTTCCGCTGTGAAAAGTGTGACAAAGAGTTCCCCAACTTCAAGTACCGCCTCATCCTTTCTGTAAGTGACACACTATATTCAGCTTTTCTGCTTAGCGCCGCACTCGGGTGCTTGGCAGTGGAAGTGGAGTTCAGCATCAGTCCAAATCAATCATACTCCGGCTGCTCACACTAACAAACTAGAATACATACACCAACTATTTTCATTTGGCAAAAGTTGAATTATTGGGTTTAAAGCCACACTGTGGTATTTGGAATTTAAACTTATGTTAGTGAAACTGGATGAAATGCCTCTCCTGCAAACATTGACACCCCTATTACTATGTCAATTGGAATCAAGTACGTCACCCTATAGGCCAATGGTGAGGACTGACTGGAAGGCTTACACAAACAGCTCAGGAAATGATGTTCGCTAACAAATGCAAGCTAAATGATCAATTAAAAATTCTAACTTTTAGATGCAGTTTTTATTTCTGAAAAGTAAAACCACAAGCATTCACTACCATTTCCATTTATAATGTTGTCAAAGTTACTCTTGTTTTAAAGCTGCTAAAACTATGCAATATTGTTTTTTGTGAAAGTGTATTTGAAAACTAAAAACAAAGAAGAATGTTTGTGCCTTTTTTATTCAGCTGTGTTTTCTCTGCTTTGTCCCAGGCCAACATTGCAGATTATGCGGACAACCAGTGGGTCACTTGCTTCCAGGAGAGTGCAGAGGCCATTTTGGGCCAGAATTCGGCTTACCTGGGGCAGCTCAAGGACTCGGTGAGAAATTACAATACTGGCCTGAGGAAATGACCTGGGCAGGAGACTTATTTTATACAGTTTCTGCTCCCGCAACGCACCATGGCTAGAATTTGATCAAGGCAGAATATTTGATTTTCAGTTTTATTTTGTTGTGTATTTGGAATATGTTCTATATGGCACACGATATGGGAAAAACATGCAAAATTTGATAACTCTGAATATTGCGATCGAACTTTTATCAAAATCTGCAGAAAGAGTTCCTGTATTTTAAAAACTACTTGACTAAACGAGGAAACAAAGCCAAATTAGGACAAATATAAAGAAATCTATTATAGACTTTCAACACCGATTTTTTATTTTTTTTTAAATACTGTAATTTTACTGTAATTTTTGCGATATATTGCAGATTCTTGCGATACGGCTATTGACAGTGATGTATTGTACAGCCCTAATTCTGTATTACATTTGTGATTGTCTTATGTTCAGTTTCACAATACATTTTTTTTTTTTTAATATATATAGAATGAAGCTGCATTTGATGAAGTATTTCAGCACGCCAACTTCAACACCTTTGTCTTCCGCAGTCGAGTGAAGTTGGAAACGTACAATGTAAGTGGAAGCTTATGCCTTTACCAGAGGCCACTCTATTAGGTTTAGGTTAGGCGAGTGTATAGCAAAGTGAGCCTCCTATTTAGATAATTATTTAGTTTGTGTATTTTATTCTGTACCCAACCTTTTATTTGTGACGGACAGAATAATTGGTTTATCTCGATGCAGCTCATTCATTGTCAGCGCTTTTGCAAAGGCCATACTCGTATATTACCCGTGGTCACCGTTTCCTGTAGGCCACACAGATAGAGTATTCTTTGGGAGGAAGCGCATAAAAGAATTGATTGGGCTGGGACTCTGAGCAGGAAGTCTGGAGCTGCGCCAGAGGCTTCATCCGCCATTGATGCACAGAAGAGGCCACTGTGTCTGTCACATTCAGCTCAGCAAACTAAACTGCCAATGGCCCTGCTATAGGCATGCACTGGCTGCTAACTCCACACCGCATACTCCTCCTACAGACACCTGCAACCCCCCCTTTAAGTTGTTTAGTTTGAACTTACCTTTACACTCTTGCTATTGCTCGTTAATTAGTTGTAAATAGTTTGACATCACAACGTACTAATTTGTATCCCTTTGGAATGTAGGATGAATCCAGGATCAAGGCGACTGTGATGGAGGTGAAGCCCGTTGACCACAAGGAATACAGCAAGAGGTTGATCATGAACATAAGGAAACTGGCCAGCCAGTAGAAAGCATGATCTGTCGGTTCTGTTTTTTGGCACTTGCAAGTATTATATGTTTTGCCAATAAGTAATATTTTTATGTGTACTTAAAAAATACCAAACACTTTTTTTTTTTTTTTTTTTACGTTTAACAGTAGGATCGTTTGCTTCTCTTTTGTAAAATAATGATGTTGTGATACTGATAACTGCATTTCTCTGAGAAAGTTTAAAGCATTTGTCATATGTTGGGGAAAAAAAAGAGTGGGTTAGTAAACTGAAAGAAAGTCTAAACTGCCAGATGAGTGTGGACCCTGGTCGTGTGTGGGAACGGGGACCCTGGTCGTGTGTGGGAACGGGGACTGTTTTTAAGCAAACAGTACTTTAGCTAGCACTCTCTTCACCCTCTGATGCACTGTCAGAATAACTTCCTGATAAGACTGTCTACTCTCCCGCTCTTATTTACATACACATGTACACATGCTCAGTGCATACAGGAAGCAGCAACATGCTGTACTTTACTTTACTGCTAGAACTTAATTGAGAGGACTGTAATTACAGCTTTGAATATATCCAAATAAATGTTTGTAATTAAACACTGGTTTTGTGTGTATACTTTTTACATTTACAGACTGTAATTTAATTCTTCTTCTGTGGATTTGTTTACTCTTTGTAGGAGAAGAGAATAGTATTGGCAATGGGACTAAATGAATCGGGTCTTAGTTTGCCCATTGTTAAGCACATTGTTTTTTCAGCGGTGACCTGAAGAATCCTAGTTATGCCTTTTATGTTGTACGCACAGAGACGCCTGTGGCAGTGGCAGCATGGAGATAAATGATGGTGAGAGGAGGCTGCTTGTTCACCTCGCCTGCTCTAACAAATGAGACCATGTAGTTTGTGTTTCTTATGATGCATTGGTCTGGGTTAGCTGCTGGTCCACAGGTACTTGCAGGTGCATGGCTGTATTCTATTTGTGTGTATTCTCTACAATGGAACAGCCCAGTAGAATGTGTTGACTAAGTACAGGTCATGTGGCTGTGCTAGCCTGCTAACAGCTGCATTGGCGCGACAGTTAAACGCTGTTGGCAGGATTGGTGCTTTGTTTTCAAATTGGTGTCAAAAATTGCACTGGCTGTCAAATGTCTGGCAGGTGCAGAAAGCTGATCGTTATAATTGTTGCAATCAAATAAGATAATAGTTCATTGTTTGTTTTTTAAGACGCAGTGCAGATTGAATGGTTGGCTGTGTTTCAGGCTTTTTATGTTCCCATTATAATTGATTTTCTCATAGAAGATAATGCATCGATTTTATATAGAGCTTGTCTCAAGACTCAGACGCTTTACAACGACTATTCATTCACTCCTCAGACACACACTGTGGTGGTAAGCTACTTATGTAGCCACAGCTGCCCTGGGGCACACTGACAGAGGAGCTTATGGCCCCTGCGGCCACCACCAAACACCAATCACAACCACATTCATTCAGAATCAAATGTGGGTTAAGTGTCTTGCCCAGGGACACAACAACAGTATACACTCGGGCGGGGATTCGAACCAGTGACCCTCTGGTTGTAGGGTGAGCACCTACTCACTGTTGTTGCTCAAGAGTAGTAGTTGCTCAAGGGAAAGTGGTCACGATGTCCTTCAAATGAAGGAGGAAGATGTGCTTAAGTTCCTGGCTGCAGAAACACATCTGGGAGGTACCAACCTGGACTTCCAAGTGGAGCAGTATGTCTACAAGAGAAAAAGTGATGGTGTGTACATCATTAAACTGAAGAAGACCTGGGGAAAGCTGCTTCTGTCTGCCACGGCCATTGTTGCATTGTTGCCAAAGTTATCTTTGTCTTTGTTATTTGTGCTGTTTTACTGTCAGTGCAAGGGAGATGTTTTCCTATAGTTAGCACATTCGTTCCACATTTTTTGCATTAAACCTGGGTTAGACCTGCTTTAGTGCTTTTATTATAGATTACTTAACCCTAGTTCAGACTTTATTTCAGCTTTAGTCCTGCTTTTCACCTACTTCTGGTTAGGCCTGCCCCAAAAGTTATTAAATTCAATTTATAAAAATGAATAAATATTTTTTTATATATCCACTTATTGTTTGGAACCTTATTTTGCCCAATTTTATATTTAACAAATTTATTAAAACTGTACTATAGATCAATTACTTTATATGTTTTGATTGTGTTTTGATCATTTATTGCTAAATATAGATAAGTAAACTAGACAAAATTCTAAGGTTACTGATATTGAAAAGGATATAAACTGGGGTTATTATGCTCAATGTGTAAGTGTATAAAACAGTCTACTAATATTATTGAATATCGACATATTTTCAATATGTCAACAATTTGTGACATCCCTACTTCTGGTATAGTCCTGGCTTGAACAGTTTTGATCTACTCTGATGACTGGGGGCTTGGGAATGTTTGGCAGTAGCCACATAACTAGGCCTGACGGCGCTCCTGTGTATTAGTAAAACACGTGTCTACTACATCTGTCTTCTTTTTTTTAACGTATAATACCAGAGACCTCACTGTGGGGGCACTTTTTTGAATTCTTCAGACACTCATTACATTGAAGGGTAAAAAATAAAAGAACGAAACATCAAAGGTTCAGTGTGTCAGTGAAATTACTATTCCTACTGAGCTTCTTGAAATCAAAATAACTTTGAAGTTTCCCGATTCTCTTCTGTAAACCTCCCAAAAGAATCGACATGTCACGCAGTAAGACCTTCATTCTGTATGGGCAGGTGCATTTGACCTTGCTTAGGTTTTTTTTTTTAATTGGATGACCCATTGCTTTGAAACAGGCCAGCTCATGAGTGAATGCTGAGGAGTGGTATCATCTTTGAGTTCACTGAAGTGTCAGGGTAACAAGTCATTAGATGTTAGAGGAGACTGGATGTGAGACTGTCAAAACCGGATGATGATGATGATGATGATGATTTTGTATTAACGAGTTTATGTCAAGATTAGTTTTCTACATTTTGGAATAAAAGAAATGCCATATCGTTTTTTATTATCCGTTGGATAAAAGTTGATGTTATGTGCATGTCTTTTTAAGGCCATTGTTCCCCCTGAGCCAATGTCAACAAACAGAAAGTAGTCTTAAGGCAGGCTTTCTTTACTCAGGTAGATTTAAACCAAGTGCTTTCTGCTCCAAACATAAATTCAATAGACTTCTAGTATGTTTTTGGCTAAACAATATAACATGACTGAGCGCTTGGAAATAAGGGAATTAGCATAATAGGGCCCCTTTAACTATTATATTTCTCAACTAATTATTACTAATATTCATCTGCACCATCACTATGTACATTAGCTTTGTGTCCACTATCTCTGTTCACTTCCTATTTTGCACCACTCAGCTTTGCTCTTCTAACTTCAGTACATAGATTTAATAGGCCCTGTGGTGTAGATTTGGACAGGCCTTTTTAGTTACATAACAAAACCCTGCTAGTGCTGTTTCTTTTCCCCTTCATTACAATTTTATCTTCTGTATGCGTTTTGGTTCATGCATAAATGGTTTATGCCTGTGAAGCTTGCTTGCAATTTGAGCTTACGTCTGGTGAATTGCTCTTGCCTCTAGTATGCAGCACTCACGCCTTAGTTTCTAAATCTATAGTATTTCTCAGTAGAGATTCATTTTCTCTTCATCCAATTTACATTGTTTGGCAACTGTCTTCAGCCTGCTCCTTTGCATTATCTCCTCGGTGCACTGGGGTTTCCGAGTGAAACTTATGCATTTCAACTTGTTTATTTGAATCTGTGCCAAAGTCTTGTTGAGAAAACAAAATGTGCTTGCTTCTGTGTTTTCCCTCCCCAGGATACAGATTATATCTCCATGTCAAGTAGGCCAGGTGTGTGAAAGAGCAGCCCTTAGGAGAACACCATAGCTTCAGGCCATGCTACTATGTTATGTACTAGACCGGCCATGTTGGTGTATGTATTGTGTGACTGCGGCACTGGTATCTTCACTTAGATCTTCACTCACTGGCCATTATTAGTATTATTTTATTGTATTATTGTGTATTATGCACACCTCTTCCATGGAAAAAAAAAAATCTATCAGACTATCTATATATTTATTTACTTATTAGGCCCAGAATCATTGATTTGTTTCAATGTAATTCAGATTATTATTATTTTTTAACACATTTAGATTTCTTAAATGCAAGATTCATTTAGCTTTTAGAATCATTAGCATTTAACATTTAGTCCTGAGACAAACCTGCTGAAGTATACATGGACTGTATTTCAGAAACTGCTGAGCTCTAGAGTTTTGTGGAGAACATTACTTGACCAGAGGTCAGTGGAGAATGGCTAGACTAGTTTGAGATAATATAAAGGCAACACAAACAAGCACATGTTACAACCAAGGTCTGTGGAAAGCCTTGACGCAGTAGAAGACCACACCAAGGCCAATTTATTAGGTACAAGGCATTACTGCTATAGTAACTGGCAGAGGTGGGTAGTACCGGTACATTTACTCAGTTATATTTACTTGAGTAACATTTTTAATAAACTGTACTCCATAGAGTTACTACTCAATACTTTTTTACTTTTACTTGAGTAATAATATTTTGAAGTAACTACTCTTACTTGAGTAAAATCTTGGAAATCTAGAAAGAGTAAGAGTACTTTTACCACCTCTGTGTGTCATGGAAGAACAGTTTTATGTGAAAATATGATTTACTTTTTTAGTTTATCTTTTAAAAATATCAAAATCAGTTTATTATCTTTAAAAAAAATTAAACAAATAATCTCACATTACGCTCAAACAGTTTCTCAGGGTTTGAGTAGATTTATCACCCAGTACTTTTCTACTCTTACTCAAGTAATTATGTGAATGGATACTTTTTACTTTTACTTGAGTAACATTATTTTGAAGTAACAGTACTCTTACTTGAGTAAAATTATGGGCTACTCTACCCACCTGGTAACCGGCGATTGTACATCCTCAACACTCACTAATCGTTCTTATGGTGGCAAGGCTATTTCAGTTCCCTTTGTTTTATAAAATGCACTGTCTAAGCAGCTGTCTAAGTGTAGTAGCCCTGCACAGTTCCTCATAGAATACATTATGACACCTCTTTAGGGACTTTTGAAGACAACACTGACTTGAGATAAAGTTTCTCATGAATGAAGGCGGCCCGTTTGATGCTCTATTCATATCATGGTTGTGTCATTTTGAGTCTCCCCACAGAAGTGTGCACTGTCTTGGGCATGCCGTGACTATGTGCCAGGCTAAAACAATAATAAATCGACGCTGGAGAGAAGCGTTTAGTTGAGAATCTCTTTGAACTATCCCTCAAAGAAGCCGGCTGGAGCACACTATAAAGTCATTGTCGCAGGCAGTGCTGTCAGATCTTTGTTCCCTGGCTTGGGTTGTCAATTGAGAGATCAGTAACACTTTCAAACCAACAGCACAAGCCAAGCCAGTAGCCTGCTAGCATCACTAACTATCTCTTTTAGCAAATTTATCATCTTCTAGTGAGCACCACCGCTATCCAGCTGTCAGGGTGCTCCTGCTTGTGCACTGCCTGCTGCTGATCTCTGGCATTAATTCAACACATGGCCCGCGGATGTATTTGAAATCATTACTTTTGCCATTGTACTGCACATAAAACCACAACACACAAGCTCAACAGATTGTGAGAGATGATGTGGAATGCTTTACAGTCATTAATGATAAAAATTCTTGTTAATGTTTGCCATAGCTCTATTTTTGGTGAAAAAGCTGCAGGCGACATGTTTCTGTAGTAGGGCCGGAAATAACAATAATGTGTGGGTGGGAATGTTTCCTCTAGTTAACACATAGTAGCTTGGAGTAGCATCTATTTCTTCCATAATTTTTGCCTAATTGAAATATTACTTGGCCAACTGGTGACCTATGCAGACTGCTGTTTGTAGCTGTAAGGGGGGACTTGAAAAGTTTGCGTGGTTGGACTGCTGAAGCGCGCACACACACACAAACACAACGCTGAGAAAATGTGTCAATTGTGACCTCGAGGATGTGTCTTCAAGGAGGAGGGTCACGAGGGTGCGCTTGTGAAAGTGAGGTGTAGCACATGAAGCTTTTTTAGCAGGCTTCAAAGATAGGTGCAGCATTATTGGGCCAAACGACAAAATCATTTCTTTTTTGCTGCTTCTAGAGATGGCATTTTAGCACACTGCTGTACCCCTGAAATGGTGTGTACTCTGGAGTTATCGTCATAAAGGAATAAGACTGAAGATATCGGTTTTCTCAGACAAAAAGGGGATTTTGTTATGTTTTCCCTCCATAAATAAACAACACAGTGCAAAAGTTCATATTGAATAGATGAAGGAAAGACACTGCAGTCTCCAATTCAAAAACCATGCATAGCAACTCTCCCGTGTACGTGTGAATAAATCATAACATTTTAAATAGGGTTTTATGGAAAATCTTTTTTTGAAATGTTTTCAGTGAATGGTCTGTAAGGAAACACTTTTTCTGGAGTTCACTTTCAGGTCTGGGGGTAAACCAGAGCCACACGCTTTGGTATTAATAGAGAAAATAAACAATTCAGAACATTCATGCAGCAGGAGAGCAGCACTTTGAAAAAACATTATACAGTAGACGACTGTACGGGTTTGAAGACACACGTGACCACACTTTGATTACAGAACCCACAAGTCCATCAATGGTTGTAGGCTGCACACTTTTCTCTTGATTCTAGAGGCCAATGCAAAAATGTGAAAATATATGGCAAATATAAAATAAAATAAACCATGAAATCAATTCTATAGATACCGAGCTGATGACATATTGAATGCTGCCTCTAATTTGACTCCATTTTACCTAAAACATGCCGAATGTCAAGCTGCGTCTTCGTGAGGTAAACAGATGTCACTTAACACTTGTCTTCGGGGCCTTCTTTCATGGTACAGGGAAATCTGCTGGCTCTGAGAATAGCTTCACAAATATTGACATATCTGTCAGCCTTTCTAATCCTTACTGATAACTACCTTGCCTATAGGGATACAATTTCAACACTTAAGAACATCAGGCCATCAGGTTGGGTAATGAGAAATGCAGTCAGTGAAGTGTTATCAATTATTAAGTTGATTTACAGGTTTCTTAGTAAATAGCTTTTTTTAGATTAAGTCAATCAAACACTCTAGGGCTGTAGTCAACCAAAGAAACTGTAAAGTCATGACCAGCAGAACAATGAATCGATTAGGCAGTATTGCAAAGGGAAGAGGCTTGTCAGAGTGCAAACACAAACAAGTGTAAAAATAGTATATGACTTAATATATTTGACCTAAAAAGTACCTCACCAACCAATTAGTACACTTAACTAAGCGACGAAAGGCTGTCAGCCCTAATACTAGATACTTAGATGTTGGAGCCATTACCACAATGAATCACACAAACAGATTTTTATCATAAACAAGGTGGTTAAAGCAAAAGCGATACGCAATGAACCGATCTGCAATCTGCTTTACCAACCGAGCCATTGCCAGTTACTCTAGCCAAATAGTCATTAAGTTGAACAATTCGGATATTAAGGATCCATGAAATACTTTAGGGTTCAAGGTTGAAGGTTCAATTGATTTGCCATTTGCAGTAGAATGAAAACACATTGGAAAACAGTTGCAAGAGCTCAATGTACCGTATACATTCATTAGACGAGACATAACACATAAATACAGGAAAGACTAGCAATAATAAAGTAAACACAATAACTATTCCATGTAATATGATTGAATTATACAGATTTTTTATATTTTTTAGGCAAAAACATTCACTTTGCAGCCTCCATTCAACTACATCACACACATTATCTTTTGCTAAAATGCAGCAGCCTCTCAGCAAATCTCATAATTATTTAATGATACAATTTCAATTATGTTCTGCTACTGAGCCTTCTAGCCAGTGTGAGTGAAGCAAATAAAAAGATAATCTGTTGCTTCTGTTTTATCAGTGAACATTATTACTCACTAAAATGGTCCTTCAAGCACTGTGAAAGTTATTTTTTTTAGAGAGACGATGTTTTGTATAGGCTGATTGTCCTCCCCGCGTTGCTATGTGTTCTCTCTCCGGGTACTCTGGCTTCTTCCCGCAAGAAAAAGCCCCCGATCATTGAATGTGACAGTGAATGGTTGTCTGTGTATGTATCTTTGTCAACACTGCCTGTCCCAGGAGAAAGCATCACAACATTCTATAGCCCTATACATGAATGTTTTTCTCTTGACTGATAACTGTCAAAGTAATGCTGTATTTTGGTTGCTTTGATAAGATCAGTCACTATAGGGAGGTTATGAGTGTCTAGACAGGCGGCATGGAGACAATTGGAGCAGACCCTTGGTGACATCTGAGCTATTCAAGGCCACAGTCCCTCACTGCAGCCACTGCTAATCGATTTAGTTTGAATTGGCTGTGACTTGACAAGGCTGCAGGCTAAAGCAGATTTATATAGAGCCATCGGGTTAAGATGTGTTTTTGGGTTGTTTGGTCCAAATAAAAATGATGGGATAGCAAGTGTGCTCAGGTCAATATGAGCATTCAGCAAAGGCAAAGAGATTGTGCTTTTTCAGCTCCACTACGCAGAGGTCAGTGGTCAGATATAAAGCTATTATTTACCTTTGAAATCCCAGGGCGCACCGTAATCATTGTGTTGAACTGTTGTCCACTTTATGTTAGTGTTAATTATGGCTTTTGTTCAGAAGGAGCTGCCCCTCGTTGGCCTCCGCTGATTAACACTCAACTGGCCAATATGGCTGAGTGTATTGGTAATCACTGGACACTTGGAAGGGGTTGGCTGCATCTCTCTTATTATCTTCTCAGTTGTCCAAAGTGGAAGACATGCTGTTCTTAGTTTACTCAAAAACAATAGTGCATATTTCTTATCATTTTTCAGTTTTGTGCAAATATTTTGGGAAAGTGTTTTCTTTCTTTCTTTCTTTAATTCATTTAAAATTAAAATTTTCTACATGACAACACAAAACTTGAATGAAAAGGAGCAGAGAGAAGAATATATCTAATATTTTCTGCCCCTTTTTAACAAAAATATTTACTTTTCACATTCTGTTTAACAAAAATATGTACTTTTCACATTCTGTTTAACAAAAATATTTACTTTTCACATTCTGTTTAACAAAAATATTTACTTTTCACATTCTGTTTAACAAAAATATTTACTTTTCACATTCTTTTTGACAAAAATATTTACTATTCACATTGTTTGACATTTTTTTTACTTTTCACATTCTGTTTAACACAAAAAATATTTACTTTTCACATTCTGTGAAGATCTCTTGTTACAACAATAGCTTGTGCAATTTCATTAGTTTGTCCTCATACAAAGTGCAAAGTGGGCATTCAGAATGAACCTCCATCCATCTATTGCTTTCAAAAGTCCTGTTGTATACATGAAAGGAAAGAAAGTTGTCATCATTTCACATCTTTCTGTCTCTTCATGATTGACTTGATGTTGAGATATGTTTTTTGTAGCTAGACTAAGTGAACATAGTTTCTATGGAAACCAAGTCTATGCACTTATGTTACAATGATGCTGTATAAATACTAATGGGATTAATAGGATGAGGAACCAATGTGTCGTATAATGTGGAAAATATTCAGTAAAAAGGATCACAAAACAGAAAGCTTGCAAACCATCTGGCAACTCAACAAGTGTAACCTGCCCTTAATGTCTCGGGTCCGTGAGGATGAAACTAATAGGATTAAAAAATGAAATTGTACGTTCTTACATTGTACCACGGCAAAACAAAGTTAATTCCCCAAATAATCACATACAGTACATGCATGCTCTTTTGTCCTCTTGCAGACCTAAGTAACCATGCAAGTGTTGAAAAAGAACTTGCTCTGAAATAAAAAGACAATTGTTATTTTAATTAGAACTAAAATTTCCCTTCAAATTGTGCACTCCTTAAATCTGTGTGAGTTCCAAATGAAAATACCAGCTGCTTTGTTCTGTGTCACAGCTTCCACACAATTCAGGATAATACATGTTTTTATTTTACATTTCAATCCCCACTTGCTTGGGAATATTTTTGTGGGTTTATATTTTTGATGTCAAGAGTGCATGAAATAGACAGAGGAGCGTTGTGTGCCTCTGAAGTCATTGCAGAAAAGTGATTGTTTGCTTCTGAATGGTTTGTGAGGACTTACTTTTGTACTGAGGGAAAATGGGAAAAGGGAAGAAATCATTCACTATTTGCAAGATTCAAAGAATAGTAATGGACAGCATTGATGTGAAGTTAGGGGCCTCAGGTCTCACAATGGGACCCAATTAGGTTATAGCTTTTATGCAAATATAATACTTTTAAATTTGATGTAATTATATCGGCGAAAACAGCGTGTCGCCGATATTATGGAATCACGTCGGTACGCGTCCGCGTCCGCAGATCCTAGCTGTGAACGCGATAACTCAAAAACGAATTGCCGGATCATTT